>SZWC01003183.1:130858-153526 GCA_023375785.1 Penium margaritaceum
AAGAGAGAGAGAGAGAGAGAGAGAGAGAGAGAGAGAGGGAGAGAGAAAGAGGGAGCAAGGAGGAGAGGGAGAGAGTGCGAGTGCAAGTGGGACAGAGTGTGAGTGTGAGTGTGAGAGGGAGAGAGTGCGAGTGCAAGAGGGAGAGAGTGTGAGTGCAAGAGGGAGAGAGTGTGAGTGTGAGAGGGAGAGAGTGGAAGTGGGAGAGGTAGAGAGTGGGATTGTGAGAGGGAGAGAGTGCAAGTGCAAGAGGAAGAGAGTGTGAGAGGGAGAGTGTGCAAGTGAGAGAGATAGAGAGAGTGCAAGTGTGAGATGGAGAGAGTACGAGACAGTGAAAGGGCAAGTGCGAGAGGGAGAGAGTGCGAGTGAGAGAGAGAGAGAGTGCGAGTGCAAGAGGGAGAGAATGCAAGCGGGAGAGAGTGCGAGTGCAAGAGGGAGAGAATGCGAGTGCGAGAGGGAGAGAGTGCGAGTGTGAGTGGGAGAGAGTGCAAATGCAAGAGGGAGAGAGTGCGAGTGCAAGTGGAAGAGAGTGCAAATGCAAGAGGGAGAGAGTGCGAGTGTGAGAGGGAGAGAGTGCGAGTACAAGGGAGAGAGTGTGAGTGCAAGAGGGAGAGAGTGTGAGTGCAAGAGGGAGAGAGTGCAAGTGTGAGTGTGAGAGGGAGAGAGTGCGAGTGCAAGTGTGAGAGGGACAGAGTGCAAGTGCGAGTGCGAGAGGGAGAGAGTGTGAGTGCGAGCGCAAGAGGGAGAGAGTGCGAGTGCGAGTGTGAGTGTGAGTGCAAGTGCAAGTGCAAGTGCAAGTGCGAGTGCAAGTGCAAGTGCGGGTGCAAGTGCGAGTGCGAGTGCGAGTGCGAGTGTAAGTGCGAGTGTGAGTCCGAGTGCGAGCGCGACTTTGAGTGTAAGTGCGAGTGCAAGTGCAAGTGCGAGTGTGAGTGCGAGTGCGAGTGCAAGTGTCGCACAGTTATCACAGTTTGCACAGTTCGCACAGTCAGCACAGCCAACACAGCCAACACAGCCTACACAGTCAACACCGTCCACACATTCAAGCAGTCAACACACTCAACACAGTCAACATAGTCAACATAGTCAACACAGTCAACGCAGTCATCAGATTCAAAGCAGTCAACATACTCAACAAAGTCAACATGTTCAACACAGTCATCACAGTCATCACAGTCAACACAGTCAACAGAGTCAACGCAGTCGACGCAGTCAATGTTGACAACACAGTCAACACAGTCAATACAGTCAACGCAGTCAACACAGTCAGCACAGTCAACACAGTCAACAAATTCAACAAAGGCAACACATTCAACACAGTCATCGCAGTCAACACAGTCAACGCAGTCAATGTAGTCAACGCAGTCAACACAGTCAACGCAGTCAACAGAGTCAATGCAGTCAACGCAGTCAACATAGTCAACACAGTCAGCACTCAACACAGTCAACACAGTCAACACAGTCAACACAGTCAACATAGTCAACATAGTCAACACAGTCAACATAGTCAACACAGTCAACACAATAACACAGTCACACAGTCACACAGTCACACAATCAACGTCACATAGTCACACACACACACGCACGCACGGATGCCAGTCTGTTCAGTCTGTTCACATAGAACAGATAGAACATACAGAACAGACAGAACAGACAGAATAGACTGACGGACAGATGAATGGACGGAAGGACGGATACCAGTGGTAGGGACCACAGTGCTTGTACTGCTTTGATTTGTTGGCACCAGCGGCACCTGCGGCGGCGGACGCGGCAGCGGTTTGCCCCATCTCTTGCTTCCGTGAGATGCTGTTGCAATAGCAGCTGGCGCTGTTGCGCCATGATCTCAGCTGATGCTGTGTCCGCAGGGAGCTGCTGGCCTGCGAAAGGAATGAGTGAGAGGATGGATGAATGATTGGGTGGGTGGGTGGTTGGGGTGGTGGGTGGGGAGTTGGTGGGTGGGTGGGTAGGTGAATGGATGGATGACAAAGCAAACAGCCAGAAAAATGGAGCGATGGACAAACAGACCAATAGACGGATGGACGCACGGACGGACGGACTGACGGACGGACGGACGGACGGACGGACGGACGGACGGACGGACGGACGGACGGACGGACGGACGAACGGACGGACGGATGGACAGGCGGACGGATTGACAGACGGATGGGTGGACGGACGGATGGATGGACGGAAGGACCGAAGGACGGAAGGACGGACTGACGAATGCACGGACGTACCGGACGGATGGACGGACGGCGTCAGCGTTGGCGTATACTACGGGCGCCATGTACGTGGTGACATCCGCTGCAGCACCAGCAGAAGCAAAGGCGGCATCAGCAGCAGCGAAGGGCTCCCGACGTGGACCCTTCCGCCTCCATGGCAGAAGTAGAGGCGGCGTTAGCAGCGGCTGCGTCCGCTATAGCACCAGCACTAGCGCTAGCTGCATCAAGAGAGGCGGCAACACCGGCGGTGGTGATGGGCGTAGACAAGCTAGAAGCGCGTGTTGAGTGGGAAGTGGCTGCACAAGGGGTTGATGTCAAAATGCGCCATTGGCTGGATGTGAAGCCTGACAGCTCCTCCTCCAATGCCGCCACGCACCCCACCAAATCTTCACGAGCGGTGGAGCGCCTGGTGGCGAGCGACCAACGAGGGGATGGGGCGGTGCGACGATTAATCTACAAGCGTGCACCACTGTTGTAGCGGGAGGGCCGGTTTGGCCCTCCCTCCTCCCTGAAGCGAGCGGTGGTTGCGCACCACCCCTCACGTCAGCAAGGGCTGGCCGGCGGCCAGCATTTCGCTGGCCGCCAGCCAGCTCGCTGCCGGCTGGCTGGTCAACCGGCGGCCAGCCAAGCGACCGGCCGGCCACCGGCCGGCCAGCCGCCAGGCGCCGATCGCAGCCTTAGTCCAATCGGCGGCTGAGGACCCACGAGGGCCTCGAGGGCGAGGCCTCGTGGCCTCGTGCCCTCGCCCCCGCTCGCCCTCCTCGCAAGCGAGTGAGCAAGGACGAGGGAGGGGGACGAGGGACGAGAGGCGAGAGAACTATCGCGAAATCGCCAGCCTGCCTTGCACGCGACGATTTTGCGCCAGAACATCAAAACGTAAACTGAAGTTCGTTTGCGACAAACTTTGACATAAAAATAACAAAATAACTCGTGCGAACACACGAGGTTGAGGGAAAAAAACCCGGTTTGGCTCCCAAAACCAGGGGTAAGGTTAACAACGGAAATGGGCCTCCAAAGACTCGAAACATTTGAGTCTCCCTGCTCTGGGTCGTTGATGACGATTGCCCCTCACTCCCGCAAAGGGAGTAAACCCCTGATGCGGAATGAGAATTCCATTCTGCAAACTCCGACAATGGCTTCAGAGTAGGAGCTGGAGGTTTGACCCGTTACAGTGGTTCTCAGAGCCAGACGACCCTCGCGACCACGGGTTCGACGGAAACGGCGGCTACGTCCTATGTAAAACGCCGCCGGCAGCTGCAAGCAGCAGTAGAAACGCCAGAAGGGACTACGGCATCTACACCTAACGGATTAAAGTGTCGTTAAATGCATTGGAGAGCTGAAACAGAGGCCTACCCGGGAGATCCCCTTCCATCCCGTCTCTCCTCACCTCTAGGGGACCTAAAGGATTTTTTTGGGACAGGGTGGGGAGTGCCCATCCCCAAACCACCAAGTTTGTCCCCTCTTTTCAAGGTTCCATCCTTCCCTCCTTCAACCAAAACTTGGGACAGCGTTTCTTCCCAAGGCGAGGGGCTCTCACAGCTTGAGGAAGCCCTGAAAGAGGGAGGACGACACTTGAGGACTTTTAGCGGCTTCCCCAACGCCACCGGCTCAAGGAGGACGCCGCCAAGGGGCGCGATACACGCGAAGAAGACTCAAGAGGAGGCCAAGACAAGAAGATAGGAAGAAGACAAGAAGATAGAAGAAGGATTGGAGGAGTTGCTAGGAGTTGTTGTAATTCCTCTCTCACTCTTTGTCCTAGCTTTGTGAGCGGTACTCACACTTCTTGTTAATTCCTTGTACTATAATTTTCTGTTTTCCTAGGATGTAGTCGTTACTAATTGCCGTGAGTCACGGCTTAGGAAGACTAGTTTCAAAACCCACGACCTAGTGCGGACGTGGCGGCCTAGGAAAAAAGAAAATAAACTTATGATTGCCTCACCGATCGTGAGAGCAACATCTTAGGAGGCAATTCCTCCTTTAAGTTGTGGGCTGATCCTCACAATGGTCTTCACGTGCTAGTTGCACGGGCGACGAGATGGCAAGTGCCGGACCGTCCAGGACCAACAAGGGCAAGGTGGTGACGGCCTCACCATGAGCTGTCGGCGCACTCCAAATTTTGGGAGCCGCCGCCGCAAGCACATTTGCCAACCCAAAGGCAACCATACTGCCAAAGGCAAATGTACCGTCAAAGGCAGCCGACACCATCCTCGGCGATACCAAGAAGCGTGCGGAGGCCAAAAAGGTGCTCGACGAGCACGTCGACCCGCATGTGGGCGACCCCCACACGACGAACGACGCGATGGAGGAGGATCTCCCGGAGGGGGACCCTGACAAAGAGCACAACGCCGAGGATGGCAAAGGTGACAAGGATTGCGACCATCGTCATCGTCGTGCGGCGAACTCAAGCCAATTGCCTGAGAGGGGCAAGGCGCCCGCCGCATCGCCTGAAGCTGCCGACGGCAGCAAGACTGCCGAGAGCAGCAAGGACGCTGAAAGCAGCCACATGGGAAGTTCGTGCAAGAACAAGCCGGACGACGTCGCCGCAAAGGCAGTTCGCAATGACCTTTGTAGGCTTGCGGAGTTTGCTTCTGAGGCGGCAAGCTGACTCAACATCACCACTGACGGTAGAGATGTGGCACTACTCAAAGGAATGGGGGCGTCATCCCCGTCCTACGATGTAACCGCAATGGGGCAGGGCAGCGGCCACTCGAGCATCGTCGCTGACGACAGTCTCCTACGAAAGGCAGGACTCCTTGGAGGCGTGTACACGAACCGTACCCTCCTGTAGTGGGTAAAGGTGCACGGACAATGCAAGGCACTAGAGGCTATCATCGACGCTCTGACGACATAAGAGCTCAAGTTCGCATTCGCCAACCTGCTGGCCCACGTCAAGCAGAGCATCACGGACCTCGACCGTGATTGCCACCTACAGCGCCTAGCCGCCAATGAGGCAAGCCGCCAATGCAACGACCTCGACAAGGTGTTGTAGAGAGTGACCCAGGTGCGGATGCACTAGCAAGTGCAGCGTGCCGCAGCTGTGGATGCCACTGCCGGTGGCAGCGACAACTTGCCTACCTCGACGACTTCGGGGTCGGTCATGAACACGTCCTTCCTCCATAGTGTGGAGATCTTTTGGAAGGGCATGAAGCTAACCGACTGGCTGAATCGCATGGAGCACGTTCTATGTGTCCACCAGGCTCCACTTAGCCAGTGGGGTGACCGTGCCACGACGCGGCTTGAAGACAAACTCTTCAAGTATGTGGTCAAGGAGTGGACTGCGCAGCAGACGCACCTAGAGTGGCAGCCCATGCCGTGGGAGGTGTTGTGCGCGACCATGCGCAAGAAGTACACCCAACATGAGGAGGCACAGCGCGCCTTCCACAAGATCAAGGACTTCAGGCAACTTGGTAGCACGCTCGAATCCTACTTGAGCGAGTTCACCGCACTCGTGGAGGAAGCCGAAAGCTTCACCGAGGGCGATGGGACTCAGACCTTCAAGTACCCATAGTGCATGTTGCTGGAGTACTTTTGTGATGGTCTTACAAGTGACAAACTGAAAGACAAGACCACCACAACAGCCACTGGCCAAGCTTGGACAAGCTGGAGGGCGTTGCGTGACTACATGAGCGAAGTGTATTCGACAAACCCGAAGCACTACTCTGATGCACAATTGATCGCGCATGCACAACAAGGCCGCAACGTGCGCATGGACGCTGCAAGGGCTGGTGGGTCACCTCGACAGCGAGGCGGAGTCAAGGGCAAGCAACCTTCAAACCCTCCAGCCAAGAAGGCTGGTGGACACAAGGGCCCCAACAACAAGCGCAACCGCGAGACTGACGAGCTACAGGCAACGCGTGAGCGTTGTAACGCAGCCTTCCGCGAAGGGCTCTGCCACAACTGCATGCAGCCGGGCCACTTTAGGGCTCAGTGCCCTGAGGCTGCTGGTGGTGGACAAGAGGCCGCGGCGTTAGCCGCAGTAGTAGCACCTCACGGGGATGGTGCAGCAGGAGGCCGCGGACAGGGCCATGGACAGGGTCGCGGTCGCGGCAATGGGGCCGGCCGTGGTAACAGACAAGGTCGTGGGGCGGGTATTTCCCATCCCTGAGTGACGTTAGTGGGGACCACTCAGGGGTAAAACTGGATCACGAGTGTGGGTTCATGTTTTCAGATGAGGACGTTAAACAATTTGAGTTTTTAACGAGTTTAAACTTCTGTATTGTTTTCTCTCCTCTTGTTGAACTGCATTCTACACTTGTTGACCGACATGGCCCACTAAACCTTGCATCTCCGGACAAGATGCATCATCGTACGTGCTTAGTGGTGGCGACACCGACCACTGTGCAGGAGTTGTGTGACACAGTGATTGAAGCAAACGCCCTCAAAGCAAGGAGCTCGATCATGTTCGCGGTACCTTTAGTCAACGATTTTGACCCAGTCAAATTTAAAGACTGGAAGGTGCTAGCCAAATTCACACGTGCCCACAAGATGTGGACTCGAGTGGGTGAATCATGGGAGTTGCGATGCTCATCCTACAGATTCCGTGTTTATCACAAACTCGGCTTGCCGTCATCGAGCCTGTTCACTCGGAAGAGTGGAGGTCATATGATGATGTAGTTCAAAGGACACCTAGCTGGTGCTCCCCTGAACATACTAGCTGATACTAGAGAAGACGACTCCTTTGTTAGTCTTAGCTTTACCAGAAAGGTGGGCCTAAAGTACGAGCCATTGGATGGAGCAGTTGTCGTCGGTGAAAACTGTAAAGTACCTATGATCGGTACCTGTAAGGCAAAAATTTGTATTCAAGGTTACACAAAGAGTGTCACGTTGAAGGTACTCAACCTTCTTGAGTTGTTTGACGTGCTGCTAGGCGATCCTTAGCTCCATGAAAATAAAGCTCTGATGTGCTTTGAATCAAGGCGCTTGATACTCCGAATGGGACAGCATCGCTTTACGCTGATTCTGAGTACGGAATTGTCACCGACTCGACTCAAAGTCCATGCTAGCTTGTCTGCGATGCAGGTCAAGAGACATGTTTGACAAGGTTGTCGATACTTCTTGGCTTTGCTGCAAAAAGTGGAGGACGATGTGAAGGAAGACATGCCACAAGAAACAAAAACCCTATTGGCGGAGTCCTCAGATGTATTCTAAGATCCACCGGCTGAGCTTCCACCAAAAAGATACATGCGCCACACAATTTCGCTGCAACCAGAGGCGCCTCCTCTGTTGAGACCCTTGTATTGCCTTAGTCCTGCAGAAAGGCAAGAGGCCGAATGCCAAATCAAAGAGTACCTTGCAAAAGGGTGGATCGAACCCAGTAGCTCGTAGTACGGTGCGCCGATCCTTTTTGTGAACAAAATGGACGGTGGTCTCTGCATGTGCGTTGACTACCGGAATTGAACAAGCTGACGGTGCAAAATCGATTCCCTTTACCGCGGATTGAGGACCGTTTTGACCAACTCCAAGGCGCAAAAGTATTTTCGTCCTTGGATTTTTCTCAAGGGTACCATCAAATCCGCATCATGGAAGATGATGTGCCCAGAACCGCGTTTTGAACGCACATGGGACAATATCAGTTCCGAGTGTTATGCTTCGGACTTACAAATGTACCGGCAACCTTCCAAGGATAAATGAACCGAACGTTCACCAAGCAACTCGGAATTTTTGTGTTGGTTTCCCTGGATGACATCCTGGATTTCTCCAAATCAATGGAAGAGCACATAGAACATCTGCGTGAAGTTATCGCAATCCTTTGGGAACAAAAATTCTATGTTAAACTGAGCAAGTACAAGTTTGCACAAGATGAACTCGAATACATTGGACACATCAGATTCGGTCTTTCCTCGGCCTTGCAATCTACTTTTGATGGTTAATGCAAGGGTATTCGGCCCCGGTAGCACCACTAACCAGGCTCACGCGAAAAGACGTGCGTTAGGAATGGAGATATGATTGTGAGAACGCTTTTCTCAAATTCAAAGAGCTTCTACTTACGGCTCCCGTCGTAGCTCCTCCGGATCCATCGCAACCGTGGGAGGTTCGATGTGATGCGTTGGTAGTAGGACTCGGAGTCGTCCTCATGCAGAACGGTCACCTAGCTACGCATGAGAGCCGTAAGCTCATCCCCGCAGAAACGCGGTAAACAACTGGGGATCGAGAGCTCCTTCCGGTAGTACACGCTTTCAAGATGTGGCGTTGCTACCTCGAGGGTGCTAAAGGGGGTGTGACGGTCATGACGGACCATATTCCAGTGGTGTTTTTCCAAACGCAACCGAACCTGTCAAGACGACAGGCGCGTTGGAGCGAATACCTGAGCCGATTCTCGTTCACGTGGGAATATCGGCCAGGACGCATCAATGTGGCCGATCCACTAAACCGACAACCTGTGGAAGTTAAAGCAACCACAGAGGTTGGTGGGTGTTTTATGGCCATTGCAACAACAACAGTACAATCACCAAATCCCCCTGCACCTCCGCGGTTACCACCATATGAGATTATCCATTACAACAGTTTTGTAAACAGAATCCGGATGGGATACTGTATAGATTCTTGGTTTCAAGACTCTCGAAATGTGGACAAGTACGCCTTGGTGGAGGCCGTAGGAATGTTATGGCACGGAGAACAAGTTCTTGTGCCAAACTCGGGAGACCTTTGAGCAAAGATTATCTCCCAGTTCCACGATCCACCGGTCAAAGGTCGCAGGTCATGTGGGACCCCGGAAGACCGGATAGGCACTCTCAGACCACTATTGGTGGCCAGGATGGAGTGTCGATGTCCGTAAGTATTGCATGACATGCAACCCATGTTTTTGGAACAAGGCTAGTAACAAGGAGCTTGCTGGACTCCTCCAACAGCTTTCCATTCCTAGGACTCCATGGGGTGCGTCAGCATGCAGTTCATTACTGGTCTTCAGGACACGGCTCGTGGCCACGATACAACACTAGTGGTTGTGGATATTTTGACGAAGATGATACACTTCATTCCTACAATCACTGACGTAAACGTAGAGGAGACCACTCGTCTTGTCTTTGAGGGTGTCTTAAAGTACCACGGCTTGCCGTTACGCATTATCTCCGATCGAGATCAAAAATATGCTAGTACGTTCAAGCAAATGATGCACGAGTACTTCGGTAGAGAGTCGTAAATGTCGACAGCATTTTACCCTCAAACTGACGAACAAGCAGAGCGCATGCACTCTAGAGCAAATCCTCCGCATGTACGTGGACCCTGCCATGCATGATTAGGACAAATTCTTAGCACCGTCAGAGTTTGCGATGTACAACTCGGTGAACAAGTCCACACAGTTCACACCATTAATGTTGAACAGTGGTCGGCATCCAGTGGTACCCTCTTCATGGGTGAAGAGTGGGAGTACAAAAGGGCAGGTTCCTTCCGCTCAAGCCTTTATCGAGTGCATCAACTCCTTGTTACAGGAGGCGAAGGGTCACCTTCAAGTAGCTCGACAGCCACAAAAGGTATATGCGGACAAAGGCCACCGAGAGGTCTCGTTTGACATCGGTGACAAAGTGTTGCTTAGCACTAAACACCTTTGGCTGAAGTCGCCAGGGGCAAGAAAACTTCTGCCGAAGTGGATGGGGTCGTTTCCCATTGTGGCACGCATCGGGCCAGTGGCATACCGATTGCTACTTCCGCTGAGCATGAAGATACATGTCGTATTTCATGTGAGCATGCTGGCTCCATACACAGCATACGGAATCGTTCAGCCACCGCCAGCAGTCCTTGCTGCCGACGGCTAATACGAGGTCCTTCGCCTACTCCAGCACCGAGAGCGTACTCTTCGGTCACTCGTTCTTAGGGAGTACCTCGTTCATTGGGTCGGTGGTGGACCTGAACATAATTCATGGGAGCCTGAATCTCGGTTGCCCACAGGGGTGGTCAACAAGTACTGGAGCGAGCTTGCAGCTTGTACAGATCAACGTGTGGCAGAGGTACCACCTGAACACGGAAAAAGTGAACAACATTCCCAGAAGGCAGCATTCATGGACAGCGACCATAGAAGGTTGGGGACGCCCAACATGGTTGTCGCACGGACTCTCCCGCCTAAAGGGGGGAGGCCGCTAGCCTACTAGCCGTGCTAATCTACAAGCTGCAGCTTAGGTCCAAGTACCATGCACGTGTTCATGTTTAGCTGGTGATTGAAATTATTATTTTTCTTTCACAATGTTGATGACTCACTAACTGACAATTCTGCTTGTTGTTCATGAAACGAGACGGTTCACAATAAGTGGGGAGGAATGTAGCGGGAGGGCCGGTTTGCCCCTCCCTCCTTGCTGAAGCGAAGGGTGGTTGCGCACCACCACTCGCGTCGGCAAAGGCTGGCCAGCGACCAGCATTTCACTACCCGCTGGCCAGCTTGATGCTGGCCAGCTCGACGGCCGACGGCCGGCCAAGCGATCGACCGACCAAGCGACCGGCCGGCCAGACGACAGCCGCCGATCGCAGCCTCAGCCCAATCGGCGGGTGAGGGCCCACGAGGATCTCAATGACGAGGCCTCGTGCCCTCGGCCCCACTTGCCCTCCTCGCAAGCAAGCGAGCAAGGACAAGGGAGGGAGACGACAGACAAGAGGCGATAGAACTGGCACAAAATTGCCCGCGTGCCTCGCACACGACGATTTTACGCCATAACATCAAAACGTAAATCAAAGTCTGTTTCCGACGAACTTCGACATAAAGATAACGAAGTAGTTCTTGCGAACACACAAGTTCGAGGTAAAAACCCCCAGTTTGGGTCCAAAACCAGAGGTAAGGTTGAAAACAGAAATGGGCCTCCGGAGACTCGAAATATTCGAGTCTCCCTGCTCTGGGTCATTGATGACAATTGCCCCTCAGTCCTGCGAAGGGGATAAGCCCCTGATGTGGCTTTAGAATGCCATTCTACAAACTCCGACGACGACTTCAGAGCAGGAGCTGGAGGTTCGACCCGTTACAATTGTGGAGCGGAGATCGTGAAAGACCATGGGTAACCGGCATCGTTCAACAAAAAGTCTATTATCTTTTAAACTATTTGCCATGTGTTTCAAGAAAAAAAAAGTGAATTCACACGCCGTGTTGCACGCTACCTGGTCCAGCAAGACATAGTCAATGAACCATGGTCGAGTGTGGCACAATCATGGATGCCAGCACTACAGGTGTGGATATAGGAATGCTAATGGCGGCGCATGGTGGACAACAAGCCAATCTCAACTGTAATCTTTTGTCGGATGTGGATGGGGTGACGGCCTAGCTAAGAAGCAAAACAAGCTTGGCCATGAGCCCTGTCCCCTTAACCTATGAATTAACAAGGAAAACAGTTTTCTGTCCTTTTGCTTGAAGTTTAAACATAGGCTTAGGCAGTGCAGAACAAAAGGTAATGTAAAGTATCATAAATAGAAGGATATTCATCGAAGGGTTTACAGTCACACTGATCATGTTTTTTAAGTTATTGGAGCTTGGTCTCAAGGGAGAAATGTTGGAGTGTCTTTCCACAAAGAGCCAAACCCTTATCGTCCTTTGACGTAGTTTTGGCACACCCTTATATCATCCTCTAGAACATGAACCTTTTAGCACTAAAGAAATTGTAGTTCAAAATCTTATCCCTCTGAGTTGCGGTCCTATATGGAGTTAAGATGAACTTCATCCTTAGTTTTGAAATTGCATGGAGCACATACCTTGCAAATTCAAGGCAGATTTTACATTTTTTATGAAACTCTGAACAGGAACAACTGTATTAAGCTAACTCTACTCAAACAATAGCCAGTGCATAAATATATAATAATCCTTAAAGAAAATTTTCTACAGTTACTTGCTACTCTCATGTTCTGACGGGAGGGTGCACAAGCCATGCATACTTCCATCGGAACTAGATTCCTTCGTGGATTCTATACACTAACCAGACTACTTATGTAACTTATGAAGCATAACCATACTTTGAACTGTCAAGTAGGATGTGTACTCCACATGAATGACAAACAATGTAAGGAAAGTGAGATTGGGGCATGTCATGAGGCAAGGGAAGGTTCTAACCAAAATGAAGATGTCATGGCAAGCACAACTCAATAGTCACATCTTGAGTTATGGTATATGAAAAGGTAAGTCTACCACTCTTCCTTCATCTCATTTTGCAAACAAAACGTGCTCATAAGACAGTTTTTCCACGGATTCGAGTGTTGTTTATTTGTAAGATTAGATGAATGTAACAAACACAAATGCAATTCTATGCATATGATATGTCAGTCATTGAGAGAAGTAGTCAATACCAAACATCCACATATCACATGGTCTTCCATTCATATAATCCATAGGCTGCTCTATCGTCGTGTAGTGAACTTCAACACAAATACACTTCCTTTTCAGGTTGTTATAATACATTTTCATTTGGATTTTGTAGACACTGCATACATTCTAAAACATTTTTACACAAGAAGTGTACTCCATAACCTTGTGTACACCGCGTGCAATTTTAACACCCTCTCTCTCTCTCTCTCTCTCTCTCTCTCTCTCTCTCTCTCTCTCTTTCTCTCTCTCTCTCTCCCCCCCCCCCTCTCTCTCTCTCTCTTTCTCTCTCTCTCTTATACTCCTATCTCACTCCCTCTCCCTGTCCCTGTCCCTGTCCCTCTCCCTCTCCCACACTTTCCTCTCATGTTATGTAAAAAAGAATCACCCCTTATGTTTACCATCTACAACTTTTTCCTTTGTGCTCTTTTATGTTCTATGTAACCCTGTGCATGCCTTGCGTGCAACAACTATGCCTAGTTGAGTTATGGGCGGAAAATTTCCAACCAGCAATAACGGCCATCGAGTCTCACTACTGCCATCACGTTTTGGGAAATTTTTGTCTTCCCTTCGCGGAAACGACTTTGGTCACTCTCTCGGATAACGACATGAATGTGGGTGCCATCGATTGCACCATGACAACCCTCGAAGGCGTCACCGTCGAGAGTGTTTTGTGCTGCCCATTTGAAGCTCTCCATGATTGTGGGTAGGTGAATGAAAGTCTTAGCAAGAGAACGGATGGCTTTCAAGACCTATGTAGAATGTTCGATGGATTGTCTCATCGATATGTAGGAAAATATGTTGCATGGTGCGGTTGGTGTCTGCACAGGCCACTATCGAGAAGAAGATAAGGACTTGCTCGTGAATGGTAATGCCCAGTTTTTATGTACCCAAGTAGCATTTTTTTTGGAGGATGTCACACAATCTGAAGAACGCCGACTGCTTCATCCATGCAACTTCTCGGAACTGGGTCTCACTAACACGTAGAAGGATTTGATTCCACTCGTTCCCGCGTGTATGTTGCATTTGTACAAGATGCATCTCGTTGTGCAGCGAGAGTAAAGGCAGAAGGAGTTGCAACATCTCCTGCTACCACTGTACAAAAGTGGCACTGCGGGGGGCACTGCAGAGCTTCATCGTCGATGGGCTGCTAGTGAAAAAGGTGAAGTTAGTGTTGGTAAGGATATTAGAAAGTTGAACCTCTAGGTGCATAATGAGTTGCTCCGGCCTAAGATATCAGACGCGGAGACATGTGGAAAGCAAAGTGCGGCTCGCAAAATGCGAAAGTTTGAAACATGGAAACGAATTGAATTTGTTCCGTGATCTTGCCGTTCATCCTTGGTGTACAAGCATTTTCATGGCGTGGATTTCAATGTTTCATAAAATATTCAATTTCGACATCGAAATCGGGGGTATCGAGGCATTCGTACGTCATTTGCAAGCCTCGGCGGCGGAAAAAGTGGATCTGGGTTGTGTTGGGTGGCGTTTTGAGGTGGACTGCGCGACACCTGCGATGACAGGTCAATGAGAAGTCGCTGACATAGGAACAATATCTGGACGTGGCACGGGCAGGAAGATGTTCGCAGGGAAAAAATCGTCGACGCTGTCGTCCTCGCGAGACGATTTCCCAGTCGACGTCGACATGCATGGGACGCGGGTGGGAATGGGTGAGTGGGAACATGATCGAGACTCACCGACTTGCTGACATCCGCGACGACGGAGCCAAGAAATCTCCTTCCCATAAAGTGGGTGAAACAGATCGATCCCACCAACTTTCCGGTAGCTCGAGTCCATCGGTGTCCGCAAGAAAGCCCGGTTGCCGTTTTCGGAAAGTTTGTGAAAATTTCTTTCAATTTAATCTTTCATTCGTCGCCTTCACGTCGTTTATATCTTGCTTCCAACCGTCACCTCACGACTGCGTGCATGCAAGTGACAAGTGCTCCGCGCGTGAAATTACACATTTTGCGTGCATTCACCGGTAAACGTGTCGAAATTCGCTGTCCATCACACTAATCCCATCGGCTCACCCAAATCCATCCAAGGAGGTCGTCCGACGAAAGTGGGTGGGTGGGATCGTAGGTGAATTTCGATCATGTTCCGACTCGTCCATTCCCAGCCGCGGCCATGTTCACGCGAAGGACGAGGCACGCGCATATGATTAAGGCCACACCTACCATTGCGATGGAATGCGGTCCACTGTTCTGTCCAGGTGAATGCTCCTGGCCTATGGTAGTTGCAACTGTTTGTTCCGTAGCTCGTTAGGCCAGTGGTTGAAGAATCACTCGCCGGCACGAGAATGGCATTGACGACAAGGTCGTGCACGTTTCCTTTTCAAATTTTATGATAAGGGGAAAATGGAGGTCGTTTCGTCCACGGGCGGCGATAAGTCAGTTTTCTTCATCGTGATCCTTGACCTTCAGCACTGCAAATTCGTCACGAGGCACCCGCAATCATGTTGAGACGTCCATTCCAAACCGCATTCACTACAAGTCATGGCCCTTTGGCGTTTGTTGATTCTTTCCGGTCGAAAGCGAAGGTACGCCAAGGTAGGGCAAAGGCCAATTGAACACCTATGACTCACACCTGTGCACCTGAAGTCTCAACAATGGACCCCAAAATACTTTGGGCACATTTATCCGAGCTGCGCTGTTTGCACCCCGCATATACGCGAAGTGACGTGTCCAAATCACGACGAAGGTAAGTGTCTGTTTCACTGACTGGACCATGGATAATGCCAACTTCGGATTATCATGACTGGTTTATGCCTCGCACCGAGCCGTATACCTGTGAGGACCCGCTACAGTCAGTGTCCATGATCGCATGTACCGATCTGACGACAGACTACTATTTGGTGGCGACCTTGGTTTCCATAGTGCGGGCTCGCCGACATTTTTTCTCCGTCTTAGCGCCAATCTACAAGGATCGACTAACACTACCCATGCATACATGAAGTGCGAGAAATATACGACAAACGGATATTGCAAAATCTGCAGCTGTTTTCATTGGCCCGCATTGTGTGAAACACGTTTCTGATTCGTTGTTGCATTTTTTATACAGTAGTTTCTCAACATGCCTTACCAGTGGCGAGATGTCTCAGAAACCGCCCAAGAGGTTTTTTCTTTTTTTTCCATCCGTCGGTTTCTATAATGCTGCCCCGTGCAACGGTGAATTTGAAGGCTATCAACATGATCTTTTCCCACCTCACATGGGCATCCGATGGGAGGGCGCTCCCAAAACAATCCCCTCCGAGAAACCACGAAGAGGTACAACATCATCCGGATACCAATTTCGACGGCAGACAGTCCGCGTCAAGAGAGAGGTCAAATTAGGCATCTTTCACAATTTTATCCAAATACTTTTTGCCACACACTAGACAGTAAAATGACCAGGACAACAATGAATGCCCATGAACCGTTCCCAATGCCTTGAATCTGGCTTTTGACAAATTAAAATTGCATAATTTTAATAACATTTCAAGAATTCTAGACTAAAGGTCTACAAGAATAAGGTCATATACAGTTCCTTCATTCAAACAACCACTAAAGATAATTCATAAATTGTGCATTATTTACACCTGCAAGAGGTAACAAAATAAATTCATTTATCTTCGAGGATGAAGAAACTTTTATATTAATTCATTATGAAAATGAAGGGAAAAATACATTTCAATGGCCTCATACATGTTATCCATTTTCTTTGTTTTTATTTCGCAATAGATAAATCATTCTTCACAAAAACGTTTATAGTTGAATAATCACAAAACAACTGTTGAAATAACGTGAGCATTATGATGTTTGCTTTACTTCTTCAATGCATTTGACATACTTTCATCAACTTATTTGAAGACATATACTTGTTATGTCATTAAACATGTTGATTGAATCAGGAGGAATACAATAGATATGTTACATTGGGGTTAAATGTTTTTCGATCATCTAAAGAAAAGTATCTCTTGTAAGTGACTTGTGTAATGGTCCCGTAGAGATGTATATGGATAGCCAGATATAGACCTTAAAGTAATGGAAATCAAACTCTTATATGTCATTGTTATGTATCTTAATGAATACTTTGATCCCACAAAGAAATGTCATTTTTGCCTTACCATATGCATTCAATGACATATGCAGATCTCATGAAGCCCCCTGATTGATTGTTTTGATATGAAACATTAAACATCAATTCCTTGATGTAAAACGTCTACCTGATGTACTCCTGTGACATAATTCAAGCTATAACAGGTGAGTCTTGCGAGAAAAGAGACCGAGACCATTCCATCTTCGGTTGTCCAAGTCATCCTCCTTTCTGGTGTATAGCAAAACAAAAGTGAGTGAAATCATATGAATCCCAGGAGTTGGATTTGCCTTTGCCCCACCTAGGCTCACCATAGTTTTCAACCAGAAACATTTCACAAATTTCAAAGGGAAACCACACAAAAATATGGTTTGGAATGAGAGCCTTGAGATTGTGGTAGATTAAGCATCAATCACTTTTGGCGCTTAGAGTTAAGGAACACAACATGCAAAAAATCATAAGAAAATATTTCATAACAAAACAACTAAAATATATATTGTACAACGTCCATATGAACACCCAAAACGACGTTTTATGTTAAACCCTTGAGTTATGATGCACTTTGCTCATGGAAACCTTTTTAAATACAAATTGTTTGATTCTTGATGATGCTTGCAACCTAGATTAAGGATTAATTCTTTGGTCCATATCGAGCAATTGTAGTTGTCACTCCTTCAATCATCATCAATCATCAATGTCAATCAAAAGATTACTATGGGCGTATTTGTTTCGCTATATCAGACCTTACATACCACACAAACCATACACTGGGTTCATGTGTAGTCAAAACTTATCCAAGGTCAGGCCAGCGCAAAAGACAATCATGGGTTTGTTGCCATTGTCATGAAAACCCATCATACGAGTTTTGAACGTAAAACACCTTGTTAGAAAGATAGATGAGTTTAAAATTTTATCATTCTACCCCTCGACGAGGAATATGTTTGAATTTGGCACAACCACAACAAAGGCTTGGTTGGCCTTGCTATCAAGCCATGACCTTTGGTAAGCCAAGAAATTCTTGTACAACTGCTGAGAGGTTCTCACTCTATTTGGATAACATAAAGTACAAAAATACTCTGTACAAGCTGAGCAACAGCCTATGAATTGTTAAGCAACAAAAACCTATCAAAGCTTGGCACAAGAGAAAGTGCAACGTCTTGCTCAATGTCCACCCTTTGGAACATAGTATTGCGTTTCAACCGTCTTCAGAGTTGACATGCCTTCAAGAAGTCAAGAAACATCCTCTTCACACTACTAGAACTCTGCTAAAGTTAGTGGGTTCTCAGAGGGAACCTCTAAGAAACTCGAGAAATAGCAGGGTCTAAGTGTGGTATAGAGGCCAAGCGGCTCGCAAACGTTTAGAGTGGTTGATTCTCATACAATGGATTTGGAGAGACACGAATTGGTTTCTAGAGACACAAATAATGCTCCATTTTATAATGCTTCTCTAGTTGGTAGTAGTCCTTGTGGTCCAGACAACTTTACTTAAGGTGGCTCTCCAGGCGGTCCCCACTGTTGATGGAGTAATGTGTCGAAGAACATTGGTAGTGATGATGATGATGTAGTAAATCCTCCACAAGGTTACATGTAAGCTAGGAAACTGTATTGATGTCTCTAAAATGGTTCATGCAAACCCCATAAGCTTCGTACTCTATAAGAATACCTAGTACAAGGCAGCCGCCAAGTTGTCGAACCTTAGAAATTACTCTAGTGAGTTGGCCGAGGTAGTCCCACCTTTCTTCAACACACCGAAGCATTTGTACACTTCCATTGCATGAACATACCCTTGAGGACTAAAACACCAGGAAGTTTCTAGCACGTACAGTGAAAAATTGCAAAATAGGAAAATTCTCGGTGAATCATACAAAAATCCGTAACTTAACGTGGAATTCTCCAAGAGTGAAACCGCCTACACCGTGCAAAAGCCTAAATCTAGCATAGCGATTGCCTCACTCCAACAATCCTTCTCGTTAAGTGCGTTGCTTAAGGTAGAGGGACACGACCACACTTGAATTTGCTTAGAGGGAAAGAAACCCATAGTTTCTCAAGTCATCACTAAGCTTTGGTGGCGGAAACAAAGCTTTCTCTTGTTTAGGAAGTCAAGATATGTACTTCCCCTAAATTCTCTACCCTCTAATGTTTAGAAAGTTTATTTGGAGTCTAGAGCATGCTCCTTGGCTCTCCTCCTTGGGGGATTTGTTTTAACTTTTGTTTAAGCAAACCTAGCTTGAGCTCGTAAGGGTCTCTAGTTATGCCTTTGAATGCAACTCAAGGGGCATGCTCTCAATTGGAAAGTCTAATGAGATGTCTCCTACTATTGGGGACCTCAATTGAGAAGTTCATGAGCAATTCAGAAGAATTTGATGGTTGGAAAAGGATTTTTGAAACTCTTCTTTCCCTCCTCCCTTCCAAGTATAGTAGAAAAGGATGTTGGAACCATCCGTAAGATCATTTCTACTTTTGAAGCCGGTTGTCACTATCCCTTTGGTGTTATGCTAAATCTTTGCAAGTTTCCTTAAAGAGCCTGCTTTTGTCCTTGAGGTTTCTAGTATGTCAGTCCCCATAACTACGCGTCAAGAGGATTCTCGGCTAAGGTCTTTGACAGAGTGCCATTTTTCCTTCTTAAGCCATTTTTTCTTTGTAGTTGAGAAGTTTGCCAGTAAGGACTTCAAGTCTAATTGCGCTGTTGTTTGGCCGTTTTGTCTAGTAGTACAAGCTGCTACGTCAGCTTGCACTGAATTGTAAAGTTTCTAGTTCACGGTTATGAGGAGTAAAAAGCTGCTTCCAATAGCAAGCAAGCTCCTTTCACGGTGACCCGCACTCACAAATGCTCCTCAGACCTTTTGAGACCTTCTCGTTTGCACGGCGGCGTTCCATGTTTGCAACTTGCTTTTGACTTTACCTCCATCTTTGTTCCAAGACTAGCAAAGCACGATTGCCTTGTCTTTTAGGATGCGACCATAGCTAGTGACTTGAGCCCTCCAGAAACTTTTGTAAAACTTTCTCTAGAAAAATATGCTCATAAGCAATTGTTGTAGAAACGTTTGTTACTGCTGCCTGAAGCAAACATTGAGGATTTGGAGAAATTCTTGCTTCTTCCTGCCAAAGCAGCCCTTTTGCGGGTTGAAGAAAAAATTTCGAACACCATCGCCATGTCAAGAAAAGTGAGAGGTGTTTATAAAAACATAGTAAAGGCGATGGGCCTTATCGTGGGCCGTCCTTTTCTTGAAATCAATGTAGGAATTCTTTTCCTACTACCAAGAAGGTTTCCATAATGAGCAGAGTCACTCTAAGTATCAAAGTTGTACATTAAAGCTAAGAGAGTCACCCATGAAGTAGCTCTCTCGCTCCCCCTATTTGTTGAACGGTTTGACGTACTTTTTTTAAGCCATCATGTTATTCCGTAAATACTGGAGACACCTTGGAAAAGGTTAATCTGTTTTGACGTCTTTTGCGACAATGTTGCAAGTGCCCCACGAAATCGTGCACTCCCTCTTGATTTTCACTACAAAAGGAAGAGTTAGGTTTCTTTATTGCAATACGGCTCAAGTTGAACCAAATCATACTATTGGAGCTGAGGTGCCCTTTAGTGGAGGTTTCACCTTTACAACTTTTAAGGAAGACCCATTCCTCGCCGTTGATGATGTGTGCTTCATGCTTTAACAACTCTCCAAGCGACAAGAGGTTGAATGAAATCCCACGGATAAACATCACATTGCCCAAGTGCACTTCTCCTCCCTTGTATCCTGTCAGTTTCATTTCCCTTTGCCCTTTCACAGGCACAACATTTGTTTTATGGTGACAGAACCTTTTTTCCTATACTAAAGGTGTAAGAGGCAAGATTTATCAAACGTAATGAGAGATATGCACACACTATCTGGGTACCACAGATTGTTTTAGCATACTCGCTTGCTACTCGGAGCTTCCGAGACATGGAACATAGATTTTGAGAAGTCAAACTATTTTGTTTCCACTCCAATTGTCACCTTCTACGGAGTCTCTTCATCTTATTTATCACTCTCCTCCTTTCCACTATCAATATCCTTTCACTGTCCCCCTCAATTTCCTGCCTCTTTCTAGACTGTTTATCTAACATTCGCTTCCTACAGTATATCCGGTTCTATCTAAGCTTCTTATAGAAGTACCACTTTCACACATGCTCAGTTTGGGTATGATTTTCAGTAAAGTTGTCCAATGGTGTAGATGGTGATATTTGATTCTTCTCAGGTGAAGGAGTTGAGTTCAGGATGATGTTGTTTGAAGTTGCATGGGACATGAGGATTGTGTAAGCTACTAGGTATGTTGAATAGGACAGAAATGTCAGCTTTTCTTTTCTAAGCATGCGATTGCGCTCACTTGTCATGAACATCTTTAACACACACCTATGTCGATTCAACCTCCTCCTTGAACTTCAACAAATGCCTCACTTCTTCCTCATCTCTCGTCAATCTGTTGACGATGAAGGTCACAAAGAGTGGCTCCAAAATTTGAGTACCAGTAAGTGCGAGCAGGTTGCGGACTGACTTGGCTTTGTTCATGTAGTTCTCAATGCTTGTGTTTTTGCCAAGGCCAATGTGAGAAAGCTTTGTAAGGATGTGATACTTAAAGATAGATTCTCTTGATATGTACGTATGCAGTAGGTAGGACCGTGCATGATGAGCAAGTTTGTCTGAACCTCAAAACATCATAACTCCCTGGTGGATGGGCAATGTAAGTTGGTTATCTAGCACCATGTACACAGCCTTTGTGAAGTAGTTGAACCTAGCCATCAATTGCTATGATGACTCAAATGGTGGCGGCAAGTAGTGCCTCTTCTAGAACTCCCATAAATCATGACTCTTAGCAAACTGTTTGAACTTATGCGCCCTGTGTGTGACGTTCTCTCCATTGAACGTGTCAACCTTTATGTTGTACAATTGTAAGGATGCCACTACTATAGGCACTATGACTTTAAGATGTTGAAAATGTTATATGTTCTAAATGCTTGAATCCATTGAATGATTCACAATTCTTAATGGTTTGGATGCACTAGACACCATTGCACATGTTGTATTTCATTCAATAGTTAGCCATTTGTGCAAGCTCATACAAATGGGCTAGCACTGAACTGACTAGCATGGACGAGGTCATTATTGAACGACATGCATGATTCTTTACACATGCTATTAGTGTNTGCGAGCAGGTTGCGGACTGACTTGGCTTTGTTCATGTAGTTCTCAATGCTTGTGTTTTTGCCAAGGCCAATGTGAGAAAGCTTTGTAAGGATGTGATACTTAAAGATAGATTCTCTTGATATGTACGTATGCAGTAGGTAGGACCGTGCATGATGAGCAAGTTTGTCTGAACCTCAAAACATCATAACTCCCTGGTGGATGGGCAATGTAAGTTGGTTATCTAGCACCATGTACACAGCCTTTGTGAAGTAGTTGAACCTAGCCATCAATTGCTATGATGACTCAAATGGTGGCGGCAAGTAGTGCCT
The DNA here is from genome assembly GCA_023375785.1 of Penium margaritaceum. NCBI lineage: Eukaryota > Viridiplantae > Streptophyta > Zygnematophyceae > Desmidiales > Peniaceae > Penium > Penium margaritaceum. The sequence continues at coordinate 152,898 of SZWC01003183.1, forward strand.
CTTCTAGAACTCCCATAAATCATGACTCTTAGCAAACTGTTTGAACTTATGCGCCCTGTGTGTGACGTTCTCTCCATTGAACGTGTCAACCTTTATGTTGTACAATTGTAAGGATGCCACTACTATAGGCACTATGACTTTAAGATGTTGAAAATGTTATATGTTCTAAATGCTTGAATCCATTGAATGATTCACAATTCTTAATGGTTTGGATGCACTAGACACCATTGCACATGTTGTATTTCATTCAATAGTTAGCCATTTGTGCAAGCTCATACAAATGGGCTAGCACTGAACTGACTAGCATGGACGAGGTCATTATTGAACGACATGCATGATTCTTTACACATGCTATTAGTGTGCAAGACTGTATTTCATCTACAATCTTACGTGAGACAAAGATCTTTCAATGATACAATTAAAATGATCTTTTTGTTTGCTCAAGGGGACTTCTATCAAATACCGCGGAACACTCACACATTGAGGACCGTTTTTCGGTTACTTCCAGAACTCATCACAATGTGTTCTCGAGGATCCCTGAAGATTAAAGGCTGCGGGCAAGGTTATTTCAAGTGACTTTGAAAAACATTGCAAACCACATATTCATGAATCTCCCATTCAACCTACAA
>SZWC01003183.1:166746-178402 GCA_023375785.1 Penium margaritaceum
CAATTGAGAAAAAGTCACTTGTGAGTAGGAAGACATCCACTATGACGGATTTATCTACAAAAAACCCCATATTTTCCAAAAGCAATGGAGTTAATTGAGCTCTCCAAAACATAGAATTATTCCCACTTTTATGTTTTGTTACAGTTTTTTTTATGAGTATGTTGTCACTTTTGCGACAATCTTTAAGAGACCTAGAAACATCTTGACGTGTGAAGCTCCTATGTCAACTCTTTCCCTCTTCAATGCCTTTTGGAGAGTGGAGAGTAGCCGTTATTGTTAACAACTTTAGAACATTGCAATAGAAACAAGATAGATTATTATTCTTCACAAGATCCGCAGCAATGTTCACTTGTGCTCGGTTTCCATACGATGTGTTGTAATAGGCAAGACTTGTGGAAAATTAGTTAATCCTCTAACAAGATGGTATAGATAAAACACTAGTCCAAACTCAGTGGAAAAGTACCTCATTTTCTTTTGAAAGAGGTGAGGATCACTACTTTTTAACGATCTTATGTCAGCGACAACTCACAAAACACTCCAAAACGTGTTGGTTCTCCCATTTTCTAGGCATATATATGAATGTTTTGAGGTTTGAAGTCAACAAACTAATCAATGGCTTTTCTCTTCAAATGTTATGCGAAAGCAATGTTTTGTTGTGTTTAAAGAACTTCTTAGACTTACACATGGAGCAGTACCAAAATCAAAGAGGAGGTTAATAACATACCTGTCGTATAGTTGAATGGTCGTTGAAGACAACATAATAGATATGCAATCGCCATGTTGTCAAGTGTAGTTTCTCTTGCATCTATAAGCAACGTCATTTGTTTTGGTGTGATTGGTGTGACCACTGACTATACATCCTCCACCATTGCTACATAGTTTGTAGCTAGCCCTTTCATGTACGTGTAACACCATCCTCCTTGTCAACTATGCCCCTCTCTCATCCCAAAAAATGTGCCATCTTCTCCTTGATCCTTTATCATATACCTCCTACTAAACAAATATTCCACTCAAGTAGTCCTTCTATACTAGGGGAAAAAGATGATGAGGTTTTTCAAGTATACAAAGACAACCACACATGAGCTCCCCATAGCACACAAAAAAGTGAATGGCTTGAATTTCTCACACATATGCGTCCTTCAACTGACCTTGCTGCCACCTTTTCATCTCTACTTCTTGCGCAATGTTTCATATTATGCAAGGCTCATTTTACAAAGAAACCTTTACAAAAGCTATGCTATTTCCTCTTTTAACTTGTTTTGAAGAAAGGTTTTCTATAACATAAATTTGATGTGTCTCCTTACAGACCTATGTGATAGCTACAAACATCGCTTGGTTGTAGGATGCTTTCTCACTTATGCACAAGAACCTCCAAAATTCGTTCTTAGCACTTCTAAGAACCCTTTTGTTATGGACGTGCCTTTCATTTGTTCATGGACTTTTCCTTGTGGTGCTTAATGTTTACACCCACTTGGTCATTGTGAATACCCTTCCACATGACAAATGCATGAATCAAATTCTACTCTTTATGATGTACATGCAACAAAGGATTACCCTCAGGACAGCTCATGACATCCTTCTATGGATATGAGATGAATAGTGCCTTCGTGTTCCCCACTCTTATTACTTATCTTTGGTCATCCTATATTTTGCTTGCCATGAGCTTTGTGGGTGGTGAAATGATTTTGAAATTTTCCAATGACAGTGTGGCTGTGTATAGTGTGATGCTACAACATATTCTCTAATGATGATAACCTAAATGAATTTGTGAATCGTGCTTGTTCTTGGTTCCATTGAATGCGTTGAACTCTCTTGACGTGACGGATGTGTTGAACAACACACCATTGTTGTTAGCTAGCTATGAACTAGCTAGTTTAGTGCTCCATGCAAGTAAGCCATATGCTATTGATCATGGTGGGAAAGTGGATTTTACGTCATTCTTATGCTCCAACATGCAATACATGGACGTTATGGTTATTGCTTTCAAATCATCTCAAGGTTGAGGCCATCAGGTAGACATGCTTGAGTGAGATTGCTAAGGGAATATGGCACAGTGTAAGCCACTTGTTTTTGAGAAATATTGATTTTGCAAACTTTGAAGCCTTTTAATAGGCAATGCTATGCTTATGGACGTGTACTAATGGCTCAAAATGGTTTGTTTTGACAAATCATCGATAAGTTTTCTTTTTACTGTTTTCAAACAAATGCATCAAATGGTTCAACCATCTGTTCCTTTGTAAGAAATTGAACCTTCCTTCTAAATCCAGCCATAACCAAAACATTATCATGATCTTCAATCACGAGACATACAAACATCTTGTGATGCATAATTTGCATTGCTACTCTTAAGCATGAATCGTTTGTACATCAAATTACAAATGAAAAACCAAAGATATCATTCATATTTCCAAAAAGTTTATTTTATCATTAAGCATTTCATGTTCATGCCATGCCTTGCATTTTTGTCAAGTTTCTGACCTAGCCCTTACATTGTTCTCTCAATGATCATTGAGATACGTCCAATGGTTCAATGTTGACCAATGTAGAAGAGATGGGATCACAATTAATAATGCATAACTACAATGTGGTTATGTCATAAAACTGAGCCAAACTCCAAACCAAGGATGAAAACCTTTAAAGCAAATTGTCCTTTTCTGTATGCACCCATCTTTAATCTCCCTTTTTTTCCCCTTCTTTACATGTCCTTTCTCTTGCTTATATGTGGTCGATGGGCAATTGAACGTTTTATTTGACTTGTGTGCATAAATGTTTTGAAAGCCTGTGCTTGCGTGCAATTTCATGCGTGGCATCAAAAAGAAATACGCCAAGAAGTTGTAAATACCCTAGTTGGAAACACTACTACGTCACTTTTGCCTCTTTTGCTATTGTAATCACCTATTTTGTTATCTTCCTCTCTAACCCTCGTAAATCTTGCTCTCACCCAAGATTGCATGCTTGCGTGCTCACTTTCATCCTTTCTTTCTTGTTTTTTTTTTCACTAGCTTGCTCACATTCTTTCTTGTGCTTGCTTGATCTCTTGTGCTGACGCTTGCTCTGTAGCTCCTCCAGTCGCTACATTATTTACTCTTCATTCCCCACTATTTGCGGCCTATTCCTTTGTCCTATGAGACTTCTACCTCTATTCACAATCGGATCCCACACACAATGTGTTTCATACTACGAGGCATTTTAGGAAACCATTGTAACAAAAATGCTTCAATTAAGTGCTCAAACAAGGGTGGCTTTCACACTTCATCAAAATATCTGAAAGTGACTATTACGCTAGGCAAGGTGATGTGGTTCATACTTCAAATTGGGAAGTGTCACGTTTCAAGAGAACAAGGGTATTTCAGAATTTTAACAAGAAGAAAGTGTACCCGATATCGTAAGTGCTAAAACTCAATGACATAGACATTATGTGTAAGTGTGAGAGACAATAAACACGGTCAAGCTATTTGGAGTTTTGGCTGTTTACGTGACAAGATGCTTCATTCAGTGTCAATTGCTTCACAAGGCCATCGTTTGTTCAAGAAAAGGCTTCGAGTATGTTTTGATGAATAGGTAGGTGGCCGTGAGTAGATAGGTGGCCGTGAATAGATAGAAGGCCGTGAGTAGGTTTTGATGAATTTGGGAAGTGGCCCAAAAATGGTTCATCTTCATGTAGACATTCTCGGGTGTTCCAGAGGAATGCCCTCGGTGTGTGGAAAAGCGATCGAATAAAAGTCGTGATATAGGACAAGGGTGGCTGAGTAAGAAATAAGTCGTTGTTGGGTTTTGGCCGTCGTGTATGCCATTGGCATAACACTTTCCCCATTCTAGTTACATTGCCTCGTCGCGTTATCATTATATATTTGTATGCAAGCTCAATAGTCTTTGATGAGAAGATCGAAGTGTGAGAGTTGACTGTACAAGTTCTTGCAATTGTGTGTCACATCATAGTCCTCCACTTGACTATACATGTATCTTTACCTCCTTGTCAGTATTGATGTTGTATTTCCTGCACTTCTTACATGTGGTCAATCTGTGTGACCATGGGTGGTGGAGTGGGTGCCACACGTCTTTGCTAAATACTTTACTAGATTGATGTAATCTTGAGGTTTGCAAATGTGGAAGGATGAGTGCAATTGCATGTTGTTAAGGAAACGAAGCTTTGTGACGACTAGAGTGGGCATCTCTAACATGTGGAACTCCCCTTACAACCCATGTCTGAACTTTACATTGCTTTATCTGCATTGTCTGACAGTTCTAAAGTTGAGAATCCTTTTTTTCGGTCTTGAACACCTCATTTTTGTGATATTAACGGCCTTTCGCTTCTCAACCACTTGTGTCTTCACAAGAGTTTGACAAGTTTCTTCGAAGAATGTGGAGATATCTTATCAATGTTTGTTGATGGCGGCGATGTTGCTCTTGGTCTACAAGGAAATCTAGGTGGTCAGTTCCTCTCCGATAGCCATCTCAAACTGTGTTTNTGGAACTCCCCTTACAACCCATGTCTGAACTTTACATTGCTTTATCTGCATTGTGTGACAGTTCTAAAGTTGAGAATCCTTTTTTTTGGTCTTGAACACCTCATTTTTGTGATATTAACGGCCTTTCGCTTCTCAACCACTTGTGTCTTCACAAGAGTTTGACAAGTTTCTTCGAAGAATGTGGAGATATCTTATCAATGTTTGTTGATGGCGGCGATGTTGCTCTTGGTCTACAAGGAAATCTAGGTGGTCAGTTCCTCTCCGATAGCCATCTCAAACTGTGTTTTCTCCAAGATATTACCAAGTTTTATGCAAACTCAACTACTTGCAGCTTGACCACCAAGTGGAGTTGTGAAGCTTGCATCGAGTTCAAAGACGTTTTTCAAGCATTTTTTGGTTTGCTGAGTTTGTCCATCGGTTTGCAAAACAAATGCCGTTGAAAAACGCAGTTGACTCCCATACCAGTGAATCAAATCTTGTCGGAACTAGTCGGTGAATAGCGCATCTTAATAGCTTGTGATTGATCGTGGGACCCCATGCCGTCAGACAATTTGATCATGGTAAAATCCAGCTCCACCTTTAGTACTTACATCCATAGTGGTTGGAATGAAGTGTGCCATCCTGAACAACCTGTCAACGATGACAGGTTTGACGGGCAAAATAGTCAAAAGATCCATGGAGATGTCAATCCACGATATATCTTGTATTGGTAGTGGTTGAAGTAGACCTAGGGGTTTGGTGCTTCGAGTCTTCTGACATTGGCAAAGGTTATTGATTTTGCATACGTTTGTGATGTCACCCCCCATCTCGTCATAGTAATACAACTTTGGGATGTTTTTTAAATCTTGTAACTTCAAAGTGGCTTCCTCGTATAGTGTAGTGAAACAACGTTTTAAGCATGTGACATAGCTACTCAACTTCGAGAACGTCCACTTTTTTATGTGCTTTTGCGCCAACAAGAGCGTGCAACGTGCAACGTTGCCATGTTGTAGGCTCTATGGTCCTTGTAACTTTGCCACGTATGGTTTAGCTTGAATTCGAAATGTTTTCACCTCCATGAGAATTGGCCCTGTGGCTAAGTGCGCCCATTGGATTTATTCTTCCTGGCGGATACGTGATCTTGTAGGTGAAGTTGGACTTGTGGAACTCCATTTAACGAGTTTGTCTTTGGGTAAGGTTCGGTTGCATTTTGAGGAACTTAAAGGCATGGTGATCCCTTCAAATCACACATTTGCTGCACTCAAAACAAGAATGCCTCCAAAACACACCTAGCTAAAACTCAGTTTGTAGATGCAATCAGCATTGACCTTGCTATGATACCATGTTGATGTTTTGTGGGGTGGAGCTAGGGCCAAGTCCCTTGTTCTTGAAACCGTTGTGCTTAAAGAGCAAATACAGATATAGTGAAAACCTAGAACTTTGCGAATACTAGGACAAAATGACTATGATTGATCACAACCATGGTACAAGAAAGAATACATCAAATACATCTGAGCTAGATACTAACTCTTGAGTCTCATGCCTAGACATAACTCCTCGCCCATAAGAGGGCAATGTCAAGCAAAACAGTTCTAGAAAAGAAGCTTGAGTCTTGGACGTAGTCTGACAACCTCTTCTAGGTAGTCACGCCTTTAGTGGTCAGGGGCGTTCTCTTCGCAAGGCCAGCAGAATGTTGCGAGGCTTATTGGGGTCTTGAAAAGAGTTATTACAGAATCATGGACTCAATTGTTGACTAAACCGTGCATGCTGTAATTGCCATGTCACATATTGCTTTATCCTCCTTATGCTATTCATCTATCAGTTGCATTAGAAGGAGCATGATGTGCGGCGTTAATTGTGCCATCATGCTTCTTCTGCCTCGTTACCTCCACACCATCTTGCGTTGCCATGGGATGGATTTCTCCATGGCTTACTATAATTGCCTCTTGATCAATTGCAATGCATTTGTCGTGGTCAGACGCAAGGGGCATCATGGAGCACATCGCCTCTTTACTCGTCCGATTCAGATATGTCATGGTAAGTGGATCATAGTCTGCTGCATTGTCTCGCATTGACTCCACAAATGAGTCATAGAATGACCTAAGAAGGTCTGGTGCGGTCAAGCGCTTAGCTTCCCACCCTTGACGTGTAAGATGCTCAAAGAAAACAATGTCAAGACTGATGATGAAATGTTGGGTGTCGATGTCGGTGAACTCCCCACCTTTCATGTTGGGGCTTTATCCGACAAACATCCCCAAGCTGCTTTATCTACAAGCATTCTGTGATGTTTCTTTGGGAGATGGAGAATCGCCATGGAGCCAAAAGTATAAAGCATGGTAATGGCCTCCATCGAAGCATGTCTAGTAAGGTTGTGTGCGGCACACAAATTTTCATCCATACTGCTTGCCTCAAAGCATACAACCACCAAGATTTATTGAGCTAAACTTCTAGTAGGATGGATTTGAATGTCTATTGAATAGTTTCATTTGCCCATTTTGCAACACCATGCGGCTGCGTGGTATATAGTGTAAAAAACTGCTTCATGATGACGATGTGCTCAAGCTACAACATGAATTCTGTGCTAGTGTACTCGCCAGCATTGTCTAAGCATAGGACTTACAGCTTCTTAATGCTTTGCCTCTCCTTTTGTGCCAGCCATTTTAGGAAGTAGGTAGTTGTTTGACTTTGGTTTAAAGAGGGTCACTCTAGAGAAAACGTGTTGCATCATCAACAAAGATGAGAGAGTAATGGTGTCCACCATGGATTTTTGCAGAAGGAAGAGGTCCGCACATGTCGGTGTGAACCAATCCTTGATTCTGGCTGATGTCCCACTTGCTCATAAGAGGTAACTTAGCACAAACCCAGTCCTCATAAGGGTCTTTTTTGCCTTGTCCACGTTTCTCCATGTCGAGGCAGTTGACATTACTCTTCTTCACCATGGATTCTACCAACTAATTGCTGATGTGGCAAAGCCTCTGATGCCACACTACAGTATCTTTACCTGCAGGTTGGTGTAAACTAGCTACTGAAAAATGGAAAATCCGTCTCATCATGAGCTGGTGCTCTCAAGTATAGCTTAATAATGCCATGAGAAGGAGTTGAACTTCCTGAAAGGTTTTTCTTTCATGGCTTTTGAGCATGACATGGTTGGCGTTATTGATGACACGAGATCCTCTCTTCATGACTTGACCGAGGGAGAGGAGGTTAACAGCAATGTGAGCTATGAAGAGAACATTGCCAGACTTGACCGGTGCTCCATTGTTTCTTCTAACAGTCCTCATGCCCTTGCAAAGCACGGGCACCTTCTTGTTAATGGTGTCTGTCACATAGAATCGATCTAAAGGCTTGTAGTTGTGGATGTAGGATTTGTGGTACATGATGTGCGATGAACACCCACTGTCTGGGTACAAAACATACGGTGAGAGAACCATCCTATCGATTTGACTGTCTGACGTTGAGAACACAGATGTAGTGTAGTCAAACTGTTGCCCTTTCCTTTCCTCCTTTCCCTTCTTACTGAACTGCTAAATGCCCATCTTGTTCTTTTCTCCTCCACTCTCCTTGTTCTCTCCTGCTCGCTTCTTTCCCTTGAATTTTCTCTTCATCCTCCGTTTCTTCACATCGCGCAACCTCTTAAAGTAGTCCTCTTCACCTACCCTTTCTTATTGTAATTATGGCACGTGATATCAAGACATGATCCGATCAGCTGGCCTATGGCACTGCATGAGATTGCCTTTTGGAGAAGGCACGTCGACTCATGGGTGTACGTTGACTTCATCGCTGTATGGCTCTTTCACAAGGAGTGAGACGCAATCTTCTCTCTTTCATTCTTGTAAGCTACATGTCTTAAAATGCAAGCTTTTGCTTGTACGTTAGTGGTCTCGCTACTTTGTCAATGGCATCTTGAAGATGTATGCCTCTGTCAATTGTGCTTCATGCNGCTCTTTCACAAGGAGTGAGACGCAATCTTCTCTCTTTCATTCTTGTAAGCTACATGTCTTAAAATGCAAGCTTTTGCTTGTACGTTAGTGGTCTCGCTACTTTGTCAATGGCATCTTGAAGATGTATGCCTCTGTCAATTGTGCTTCATGCTTCAATTTGAGAAGTTACTTCACGCCATCCCAGTCTCCAGTGGGCTTATTTTGTAGGAAGGCCCCGAATGTTAGTGAAGCTATAAAGGATGCTATGGGAGACCTTTGGGAGGAGACAAGACTTGAAAGTGGAGTCACCTGACATGTAGGCCCGTGGGATAGGACCATGCATGTTTGGCTGAATGTGAGGAGTTAGCTAATTGTCAAGGACCATGTATGCATTTTGGTGAAGTAGTTGAACTCCGACACGATGTGTGGTGCAGATCCAAGAGGAGGAGGAACAAAATGGCCAAATGAAGTTTGCTCGGCAAATTTCAGATTATGGCTTATAGAATTGTATGCACCCAAAAGGTTCAAGACAACAACATTTGTAAGAAAATTCGCGTGCAAGGCAAATTCAATGAGGGTGTATGCATGGTAAAGAGGGTTTTGCTCTGGGAGGAGGACAGTTTAGGTTGGAAGCAGGCGTTAGCTTGGGGTTTCTTCTGAAAGAAGCTATTTGGGGAGAAGGCTATGAGGAGGACGAGAGGGTGGCATGGGTTCCATTGGGTGATGAGGGACTTGAGAAGTAAAACTTTGGTTGAGGAGGATAATGATCTCTCCTTCTCCCCTCAAATTGTCTGGCTTGTCCTTGCTTAAAAACTGCATTGGAAACCGTTGGCCACATGTTTTTTTACAAAGCATTATTTAGATTAGATGCAGGCTACTCAGCAAGAACTATTTTACAACCCCTATTGCGGTATAGTCGCTTGCCCCTTGTTTACAAGAAGTTTAAAACCTCTATAATTTCTTCAAATGCTTCGATTCAATTGTCATGTTGGAAATCGCGTTATGTCTTTAGGCATAATTTTTTGGACCCTTTATGCACATGGTCCACCTTAACACAATGATTTTTTATTCATCACATAGGTTTACATTTTCTTAGGTACGCGACCAAGTTCCTTTAAACTTCTTACAAATGTCGCAAAATTGCCACATTTTTCTCACAACTTGAAGAGAGGGAAATCAAGTAGGAAAGCATGCAGGTGCACAAGGAGGAGAGAGAGAGAGAGAGAGAGAGAGAGAGCAGGAGAGAGAACGAGAGAGAGAAATGAATACACAAACGTGATTGATCGTACGTTCTCTTCTTGATGAGGAATAGATTTTGCTTATAAGATTGATAAGAATTTGAAAGTTTTTAATATAAGACAATGCATTTATATCAATTCGATATTAACAAAAGAGCAAACAAATTACATACAAAGTTAAAAACTTAAATAGATTATGAGGAAAAACATCATTTATGACGCACGAAGAATACTATTTCCCAATTTTTGGTAAATATTTGTTAAACTTTAAATCAATCTCTCTGGTTTTCACGTATACCTATTGGTCATATGAATTCATTCATCAATTAGTTCGAGATATTGGCAAGAAAGTTGTCTTCGTTCTGAATCAAAATAATGAAAAGGAGACATATTGATTCCATTATGATGAATACATCTATAAAAAAGACATTACTTATACATTTGTATGAATTTTTTGTTTTGATTATATAAACAATGAGATTGTTTTTTGGGTACATGTAAATATTTCCATGCATAGTTGTACTTCATGGAGGTGCATAATTGTTTAAACAAAGTACAAAAGTGTATTCAAGTCAGTATTTGTAATTCATGATGTGATACTTGCTATGAAGGGAACCATCCACTCAACTTGTTAACTTGTTTCCCTTTTATGATACATGTTTTTATTACAAGTATTCTTGAAAGTGTTTTATATTCTATCTTACGTTATTATAGCGTTAAGAATTGAACTAATGTTTTCATATCATTTCAAAAATAATTTGAAATGAACGTTAGAGAAGATGTTGGTCAAAGTCAAACCAAATGATGAATTTCAAGGTTTCGAGTTCATTTTGAAAATCACAAAACCATTATTTTTAGTTCTGGATTTTGTTTTCAAAATAGTTGTTTTATTATTCGAGCTATCATTNTACAAAGTTAAAAACTTAAATAGATTATGAGGAAAAACATCATTTATGACGCACGAAGAATACTATTTCCCAATTTTTGGTAAATATTTGTTAAATTTTAAATCAATCTCTCTGGTTTTCACGTATACCTATTGGTCATATGAATTCATTCATCAATTATTTCGAGATATTGGCAAGAAAGTTGTCTTTGTTCTGAATCAAAAAATTGAAAAGGAGACATATTGATTCCATTATGATGAATACATCTATAAAAAAGACATTACTTATACATTTGTATGAATTTTTTGTTTTGATTATATAAACAATGAGATTGTTTTTTGGGTACATGTAAATATTTCCATGCATAGTTGTACTTCATGGAGGTGCATAATTGTTTAAACAAAGTACAAAAGTATATTCAAGTCAGTATTTGTAATTCATGATGTGATACTTGCTATGAAGGGAACCATCCACTCAACTTGTTAACTTGTTTCCCTTTTATGATACATGTTTTTATTACAAGTATTCTTGAAAGTGTTTTATATTCTATCTTACGTTATTATAGCGTTAAGAATTGAACTAATGTTTTGATATCATTTCAAAAATAATTTGAAATGAACGTTAGAGAAGATGTTGGTCAAAGTCAAACCAAATGATGAATTTCAAGGTTTCGAGTTCATTTTGAAAATCACAAAAACATTATTTTTAGTTCTGGATTTTGTTTTCAAAATAGTTGTTTTATTATTCGAGCTATCATTGTTATGTGATCAGAAAAATGTTTATGTATAAGAAACCAAATTTGGAAGGTGCTTAACTCATTTGGGATGTGTGTTACTGGTTTAAGGTTTTGTAAGACTTTCTAGATTATTTAACTTTATGTAAGTTCTCACTACTAGATTGTTATGTATTGTATAAGGAAAACATTTCTTCATAATAATTGATGTTTTTAAACTGTTTTCATGTGTTCCTCTTCTATTCTCTATCCTGCCATCTCTTTCTCTATTACTTCCTTGATGTCCCTCACTTCATTTTATAGGAAGGGCTTGTGGATTTTGTCATGTTTTTAAGACGTTCGGAAGCATTTGGCCGTGTGCGGAAGAAAATGCTAATTTGTATGATGGAGCTGATGCTTTGGTAGAGTGGCCACCAAAGCATTTGGAGTA
>SZWC01003183.1:179395-197493 GCA_023375785.1 Penium margaritaceum
TATTCAAGTCAGTATTTGTAATTCATGATGTGATACTTGCTATGAAGGGAACCATCCACTCAACTTGTTAACTTGTTTCCCTTTTATGATACATGTTTTTATTACAAGTATTCTTGAAAGTGTTTTATATTCTATCTTACGTTATTATAGCGTTAAGAATTGAACTAATGTTTTCATATCATTTCAAAAATAATTTGAAATGAACGTTAGAGAAGATGTTGGTCAAAGTCAAACCAAATGATGAATTTCAAGGTTTCGAGTTCATTTTGAAAATCACAAAACCATTATTTTTAGTTCTGGATTTTGTTTTCAAAATAGTTGTTTTATTATTCGAGCTATCATTGTTATGTGATCAGAAAAATGTTTATGTATAAGAAACCAAATTTGGAAGGTGCTTAACTCATTTGGGATGTGTGTTACTGGTTTAAGGTTTTGTAAGACTTTCTAGATTATTTAACTTTATGTAAGTTCTCACTACTAGATTGTTATGTATTGTATAAGGAAAACATTTCTTCATAATAATTGATGTTTTTAAACTGTTTTCATGTGTTCCTCTTCTATTCTCTATCCTGCCATCTCTTTCTCTATTACTTCCTTGATGTCCCTCACTTCATTTTATAGGAAGGGCTTGTGGATTTTGTCATGTTTTTAAGACGTTCGGAAGCATTTGGCCGTGTGCGGAAGAANGTCTTGCCCCTCAATTACCCCTCCGTCAGGCAATCATCTCTTCTACTCGTGAAGCACATTTGTTGTTCGTTTGTTTCCCGGTTTTCTATGTTGTGCTTGGAAACTTTCGATTAAGCTCATCAAATAAGAAATGGTGAGCATAGCTGGTAAACAGAGGAACAAGTTATTGGCGTCAAATGTTTCTGATCCGGGTGAATGCTGAAATGGTTTGTTGGAACATCGATGTTCGCAAATGTTTCCATCAGGTTTGACATTTACAACGAATTTGTCATATTTGCATCGTGTACTAATGCCTATGCACAAAGGAATGCCTTTTGCACTAGAGGGACATCCTTTGCTACCTCAGATGCTACGGTTGACATGACATTGGTATAATGACCACCAAAGCGTAGCCAATGGAGCATACCCCCATTTATTACATTTAGTCTAGGCAAAGCCAAAGAGTTGGGCGTTTGTGGGAACGAGCGTGGCTCTCTTATGCGACGGCATTTGAGCTAGCGAAGACAAATGGACGCCACCCATCCATCCAAAATGCAACGCCGCCCCCCCTTTCAACCCTTAACCTTAGCAGGCTCATGGCGTCAACTGACGTCACTTTCAAAAAGGTAGGAAGCCTTTTGCCATCCCTTCCGCCATCTTCTCTTCTCCTTGCCTAAACTACTGGCCACAATGTGCTCGGGCCAACGAATCTAACTTGAAAATTTTTCATGGGAAAAATTCAGAGATAACAATCGAGATCTGAACAAGAATTTCCAACAGAGTGACGGCAAAAGATGGCGCGGAGCTTCCACTTTTGCTGGAAATTGTTTTTGGCATTGATTTCAAGCGTTTACCAGTTGCGCCCATTAACCAGGTGATGCGAGAAAGCCGTTACGGATTGCAGTGAACTAAGGTCGCCCCTAGGGGCAATGTTTTAGAGGGTTCGCAACTGTTTGGGGGGAATGTCATATGTTTCATATTTTTTATTGCAAACGTTCAATGTATCTCCTGCTTACGAGAGGCATGCATCTTGTTTCCAGTGGCTTAGCTGGTTCATGGCCGAGGGTTTTACGCCCAACTGGGTTCATGCACACAACGTGAGTTACCCCTGTTGGTGTTGATTTTCACTTTTGACCAGTCCACTCTAGCCCCCTCACAATGGCGCTCAAGGGAAACGTGATCCGTCGACTGATCTACGGCCCACGATCTTCTCCAAAAGGGCTTCTGGCCCCTCCAGAGGTAGGGGGGATTCTATGCGTTAAAATGACAAAGGGCGTAACTTGGCTAAGCTTGTCGAGGAACGTGCGATGTCAGTTCTCCGTGCATCGAAACCACATTTGATGAGCTTAGTCAAGAGATTCCAGCCGATGCCTATGTACGGAGACTTAGGGTTGGATTGGTTTGCTCAGCATTAGGGTTCACGGTCGCAGTTTTTCGCGATGAGCATTGGTTCAGTGCGACTATGGAAGGGACTCTCTGATTGGTTNGGGCTTCTGGCCCCTCCAGAGGTAGGGGGGATTCTATGCGTTAAAATGACAAAGTGCGTAACTTGGCTAAGCTTGTCGAGGAACGTGCGATGTCAGTTCTCCGTGCATCGAAACCACATTTGATGAGCTTAGTCAAGAGATTCCAGCCGATGCCTATGTACGGAGACTTAGGGTTGGATTGGTTTGCTCAGCATTAGGGTTCACGGTCGCAGTTTTTCGCGATGAGCATTGGTTCAGTGCGACTATGGAAGGGACTCTCTGATTGGTTTGCACTGCGACCGCTTATCAGACGGGTCCTGACGTCCGGATTGTCTTGCCATGCTTGTGTCGCGTCACGAATCAGTCAGGCATTCTAGGGGCGGATGACAAGGAGTATAGGGTGAGGCTGGGTGTCGTTGGAATCCGCCTTCAATGACGGATTTCAACCAAATCCGTCGTTGACGATGGATTCCAACGACAGGTTCGGATTTCAACGAAATCCGAACCCGCTAGTCACCTTCCTAGTGATTCATTGTTGGAATCCGNCGCTTATCAGACGGGTCCTGACGTCCGGATTGTCTTGCCATGCTTGTGTCGCGTCACGAATCAGTCGGGCATTCTAGGGGCGGATGACAAGGAGTATAGGGTGAGGCTGGGTGTCGTTGGAATCCGCCTTCAATGACGGATTTCAACCAAATCCGTCGTTGACGATGGATTCCAACGACAGGTTCGGATTTCAACGAAATCCGAACCCGCTAGTCACCTTCCTAGTGATTCATTGTTGGAATCCGTCGTTGGGACATCGATCCCATGATTTAGCGGCAAATTTGTCTTTCCCAATTTTGACAAGATTGCGCCTCCAGCACCTCGTCCAACATACAAAGTCCACCGCATTGTCAGCGGCCATTACTCTTTCAACCAAGCCACTACTGACTACCCCCCCCCCTTCCAGAAAGCTAGCTTTCTTGGTGGCCTTGTAGTACAGCAAAGTCCCACCCCTTGCTGTAACTGTTGGGCTCAATGGACCCNATTGCGCCTCCAGCACCTCTTCCAACATACAAAGTCCACCGCATTGTCAGCGGCCATTACTCTTTCAACCAAGCCACTACTGACTACCCCCCCCCCCTTCCAGAAAGCTAGCTTTCTTGGTGGCCTTGTAGTACAGCAAAGTCCCACCCCTTGCTGTAACTGTTGGGCTCAATGGACCCGGCTGAAGGAGGAGACGGGGTCCTCCCTGAAGAAATTATGCAGCAGCTTTTGGCGCTTGGCATCTTCATCTTCATATACGTCGCCCTTTCGATCCTGAAACGCGCGTACGTAACCCGCCCACTACAAAGGACTGAGTTTGTGGATGAGCTACTCTCCCAAGATGGCAGCGCCATGCGCGTGTACGACAACCTTGGCCTTGATCCATGGCGTTTTGAAAAATTGGTGTAGTTGTCGAAGGCTGCCGGCCTCACGCATACTAGTGGTCTGAGTATCGACGAATCTGTTGCAAATTTCCTTTGCACCATGTTGGGTGGCAAGGGGGAAGGACGTCTAACAGAGCAATTTCACCATTCCAAGGAGATAGTGGGGCGGCATTTTGGACGTGTAATTTGGCGTGTACTGGAAATTGCGCCATCAGTGATATGCATTTCTCCAGGCCATGGGACCCCTGACAAGATCGGGAAGAATCCACGGTTCATGCCTTGGTTCAAAAATTGTGTTGGGGCCGTGGACGGCACTCACATACCTGCTTGGGTTCCTATCGAGCAGCAAGGGCCTTATTGGAACAGAAAGGGCAAAAAAAGCCCAAAACATCTTCATCGCCATGAATTTCGATGAGACAATTGCGTGGGTGCATGCGGGTTTGGAGGGGAGTGCTCATGATGCCCGAGTATATAGGCATGCGTGTGCCGAGGGGTTTGCAGTACCTGAAGGGAGATATTTCCTTGTCGACGCTTGATATCCATTGTCTATGGATCTTCTCACACCATATCGTGGAGTGCGTTACCATCTACGTGAGGATCCCATNGGCCGTGGACGGCACTCACATACCTGCTTGGGTTCCTATCGAGCAGCAAGGGCCTTATTGGAACAGAAAGGGCAAAAAAAGCCCAAAACATCTTCATCGCCATGAATTTCGATGAGACAATTGCGTGGGTGCATGCGGGTTTGGAGGGGAGTGCTCATGATGCCCGAGTATATAGGCATGCGTGTGCCAAGGGGTTTGCAGTACTTGAAGGGAGATATTTCCTTGCCGACGCTGGATGTCCATTGTCAATGGATCTTCTCACACCATGCCGTGGAGTGCGTTACCATGTATGTGAGGATCCCATGCATGGCAAGGTCAACATTTCGGAGACCTCTCAAGAGTTGTTCAACATGCGACACTATTCCCTTCACATGACCGTGGAGCGTGTCATCGATCAACTCAAGCACAAGTTCAAGATTCTAGCAGACATGGAGGGTTACTCCCTTCACGCCCAGGCCGACATTTTCATTGCCTGTTGCGTCCTCCACAACATCTTTGTTCTTGCAGGTGTAGCAGAAGGTGGGTACATGGATAGCTTTCGGCTCAACATGGATGATGTGCGCGATGGACTACCCGACCAACACAATGAAGCTATTGACGATGCTGCGCCTGTTGAGGCACGGGTCTTTCGCGATAGGTTGGCTAGGGAAACTGTTTTTGGCTTACATCAGTGACAAAGTAATACGTGGTGTGTATGCATTTCTCTCTTCGTTCATCAAAGGCTTAAACCATGATAATTTTGTACTTCACAATATGTTCATTTCCATTCCCACTGTCTGCGCTGTGGTGCACACCAAATCCAATAGCACGAGTTTCAACACAAAAGTGCAACATTCCTTTGAGCAACATGTTTGACATAGTGACATATCATAAACATTGACGCAAACATGTACCATCATATAGGGATAGTCTATCCCCGCCCTCCAGTATACCCTCGATCGTAAGCACATCGACATTCTACATTCAACCGTGCAGCCCTACAAGTTGCACATAAGGTCCACTCCCTAATGTTCAAGAGAACAAAGCACAGTATAAATCCACAAACAAACGGAAAGAACCAGTGTTGTCCGTGGAGATGCAGATCCATGCCTCTTAACACCTGGACATATCACTTGTCATGGACATGTGGAACGGGTTGGGTGGAGAAGCAGGAGTAGGGTGGATGAATAGACATGGACATGTTACCTGCTCCTGTTACTACGAGGTCACTGTGTCAGACGGCAAAAAGGGAAGGGGGAGGCGTCCATTGGCAAAAACAGTGGAGGGAGGAGCTGGAAATCTGAAAATGAGCCGCCCTGTCAACTTGCAAAAAGGGAGGGGGGGGGTGGGAAAGACGAGGCACGCGCATGATGCACGCAGCACCGACCATTGCGGTGCTGTGCGGTCCACCGGTCAGTTTGGACCAATGCGCCTGACCATTGATAGCCGCAACTGCTTGTTCCGTGGCACGATAGGCCGACCGGTTGAAGAATCTCTCGCCGGCACAAGAGCGGCGTTGATGACGAGGTCGTGCCCGTTTCCTTCTAACGACTGATGATTGCAGGAAAAGGGAAGTCTTTGTCATTTTCGATAATAGACACCCATCGTTCAACATTTCAACCCTCTCTCTCTCTCTCTCTCTATCTCTCTCTCTACTCCCTCTCCCTCTCCCTTCTCCTCTCTCTCTCTCTCTCTATCTCTCCCTTTCTCCCTCTCTCTATCTATCTATCAATCTAACTATCTATCTCTCTATCTATCTATCTATCTATCAATCTATCTATCTATATGTCTATCTATTTTTTTATCTATCTATCTATCTATCTATCTATCTATCTATCTATCTATCTATCTATCTATCTATCTATCTATCTATCTATCTATTTATCTATCTATCTGTTTATTTATCTATCCATCTATATATCTATCTATATTTTTATCTCTTTACATCCCGCTTCCTCTTGCACACGTGCATGCTCGCTTGCTCAGTTTCCCACTTCATTTTCTGGAAAAAAGGGAAAGTTGGTCACGTTTGCAAGAAGTTCAAAAGTACTTAGATGATTGCATGAGAAAATCTGCAGCTTTATGATGAAGGAAACAAAGTTAAGTTGAAGTAGGCCATGTGCATAAACACGCCAACAACGTAGGCTCAAAGACTTAAGGCTCTTTTGAATTCGTTTATACATGAAATGGAATTCAAAAGGTAGTTGGAAGATGTAAACTATTAATGAGCAAGGTGCATGTGTCTCTCGCGCCAAANGGGGGGGGGTAATGGAAAAAGCCAAAAATGTGGATGGAGGGTGTGGGGGAATGCAAATCTGACAGTAGAACACCATGTCAATCTGCATAAACAAGAGGGAGGGGGGGAAGAGAGAGACAGTACTGGAAATTAGGGGAGGGGGGGGAGGAGGAGAGAGGACAGAGGGATGCAAATGTGGGACTTAGTCACACTATGACATTGAACTAGTGAACGAGCGGGTGGGATGGGAGGAGGGGGGGGGGAAGTCGCTTTGTATGGGGATGAGGGGGTGAGGGGGGGGATGAACAAATTCAAAATTGTAGAAGATGGCAAACAGTTCGCTGGACGAGGACGCTAGTGTGCAACTTACCTTGCATGCTAGCCAGCTTACTTTTCCTGCGTGTCAACGTCCGCACAACAAAACCACATCACGCTCCGTGGTTCCCTACTGATGAGCTGCATTAGGCGGGCCTTCTTCTGAGGCGCGGCATTCAACTTATTGACGATGTCGCGTGCTTTCGACATCCACTTTGCGCTGTCAGGAGCGGCCATCCGCTCAAGGTTGGTGGCCAGTTTGAGGGCCGCGTGTGCGAGGCTACGGCCTGCGCTTAACCCGAATTATCCGCGGCCAAGCGCGATCCTAATGCCATCGTCCAATACCTCCTACACTCTTGAGTTCTGTCCACCTCCGTTGGCGGGTGCCCCAACATCGCCTACTGCCGCCTTGCCTCCTACACGTGCTGCCTCGACTCCAACACTGGGACATGGCGAGACACCATTACCCGGCCACGCATCAGCACCTGCCAGCCGTGCGCCAACACTAACACCTTCAGCAAGAGCTCCAGCACCTTGAGCAACAGCACGAGCACCTTCACCAGCAGCTCCAGCACCTTCAGCAACACCACCAACGAAGTGTGTTGCACCACCATGTGCCAGGCCTGCACCTCCCGCTTGTGCACCATTTGCCGGGCCTACACCCGCAGCCTGTGCACCATTTGCTGGGCCTGCACCCGCCGTCTGTGCACCATCTGCCGGGTCCACATCCGTTGCCTATCAGCCTTCTACGCCCTGGCCCACCTATGGACCATTACACGGGCCTGCACCAGCATGTGGACGTGCGGGAAGGAGACCCACGGCAGCCGCACGGACACTAGCCCGTTGAAAAGCTGCTTGGTATAGGTTTTGGGGCTCTGGGGCCATGAGCTTGTCAAGGTAGCCTTTTTCGTAGGCCTCATGGTACCTGCCCTGCTCTGTTTCTCCCCACCACCCGTCGTCACCATCTTCAACCTCGTCCACGTCGTTGTTTAAGTCTTTGATGCGGACAGTTGTTGCCTTGAGTTGTAATAGAACCTCGGGTGGTATGTTTTCAACTTTGCGGGGAGCCCTCAACACTAACTGCCTTTCAGAACCGTCATCCTTGGTGGGCTCTTTGTCCCACTCCACAGCCCTCTCTCGCACCCCCATAACGCCACGAGCAATTCTGCCGACGGCCATGACATGCGGCCACACGCGGTAGCACTGCTCAAACCACTGAAAGTTCGTGTCCTTCCTTGCGGGGTTTCCAAAAGAGTCACCATGTCTGAACTCGTTCCAACATTCTTGGTCGAGCACGAGTACCCCAGCCTTCCACCTTGCGCCGCTCAAATTCTTTGCTTCGCTCAACTTACGGTACCAGCCTTTCATGTTGTGCACACGGCTGCACACCTGAAGCGTGGTGTAGATGAAGGGGGGCACGTGTGCGGCAGCCCGTGCAGCCTTAAGCCGGTCGTTGAAGGTCAATATCTGGTCTCCCCAGACGTCAGCCTTTTAGCTAGGCGCTTTGCGCTTCGTCTCCAGTAACTCTGTAAGAATGTCGAACAGAACTTCGGTGTCCAGCCACAGAGTCCACGCCCGCTCGACCGCCTCCCCCACCACGTCAACCTATGCTGCCTGCTTCTCTTGCAATGCAGACGGACCAGAACCGGCAGTGTTCAACGCCTGTAGCGGCCTTTTGGCCTTGGAAACTCCGCGTCGTGGTTGGTTGCCTCCGCGTTTCGCTTTTAGCTGCGACTGCGGGGAGGGTGAGAGTACACCGCTACCGTTGGCAGCTGCAAGGCTGCCTTGAGAAGAACTCCCCTACTGCGAGTTGCTTTCAGGAAGGGCATTAAGGGCAAATGCGATGGCCCGTGGGAAGTTGAAGGGCCTACNCGCTTTTAGCTGCGACTGCGGGGAGGGTGAGAGTACACCGCTACCGTTGGCAGCTGCAAGGCTGCCTTGAGAAGAACTCCCCTACTGCGAGTTGCTTTCAGGAAGGGCATTAAGGGCAAATGCGATGGCCCGTGGGAAGTTGAAGGGCCTACGACCTCCTGAGGCAGAGGCATCAGCGGACACCATTGTCGTGCGCTAGGGCTAGGGTTGTCGTTGGCAGGGGGGAGCGGGAAGGCGGCCTCCAACGACGCGTGCAACTATCGTTGGAGGCGTCAACGACAACACTCCAAGGACGGCCGTCGGTTGAGCCGGGGGGGATGGCAACGTACCTCACGCCCCATTGGTGAGCAGATGGCATGCGGAGGGGTGGGTTGTGCGTGCGGGGCATGGATCTGCGTACACAACCTGCCGGAATGTGGGTCGTCCGGTTGCGTTGACACTGAACGGGGTATGGCACATTGACCCTTGACAGATGTGTACATGTGCATGTTGACATCGATGGATTGGCAAACTCTGTTTCAAAGTTTAGGAAAAATCTCCGGTTTTTTCAATTTAAACGTCCAAACATCGATGGTCCAACCATCCCACCCAACGATCTAGCCGCGTGACTGCCAACGATCTGCCCAAACCACATTCAGCCTCACCCGCAATCCCAGTCTGTGCAGTTTCAAGGCCGCATACATGAACAGTCCACACGGTTCAGGAACTTGCCAACACGGTTGCGTTCTTTAATCGTTTAGCGTCGACATTCTATCGTTTTGAGTTGAATCGCATAGAATCGCAACCGTGAACCCCAATGCCGAGCAATCTTAACGGACCCTTATCTGCTCCTGTCTTGACGTTGCCAACGACTAGCATGTTCGCGCGAAGGACGAGGCACGCGCATGATGCACGCAGCACCGACCATTGCGGTGCTGTGCGGTCCACCGGTCAGTTTGGACCAATGCGCCTGACCATTGATAGCCGCAACTGCTTGTTCCGTGGCACGATAGGCCGACCGGTTGAAGAATCGCTCGCCGGCACAAGAGCGGCGTTGATGACGAGGTCGTGCCCGTTTCCTTCTAACGACTGATGATTGCAGGAAAAGGGAAGTCTTTGTCATTTTCGATAATAGACACCCATCGTTCCTGCAGAAGACGAGAAAGAAAGGGACTGTTCGGTTACGGCCGACATAACAAATTGGTCGACTACCTGGTAGGAATCCACTACACGGATTCGCACGTGGTGCACTCAACGTCGACTGGGAAATCGTCTCGCGACAGGAAAGACGCGAATGAGCCTTCGCACACAAAGATACGGAAAACATTAGGGATAGTTGATGTATACAAGAGTAGAAAAGAAGACAGCTTTGAGCGAGTATTAGAACTCCCTTACGTTTTCAGCGATTTCCAGATAAGCCTTTCATCGCCGACCTACTTTTGTCGCCCCTCTACGCACATGGCCTAGTTTGACGCAAAGTGGTTTGCTTCACGATGAAGATTCACATTTACTTATGCATGCGACCTAGTGAGTTTAAAATTCTTACAAACTTGGCCAACTTCCTACACTTATCTTAGAAAATGAAGATAGAGACATCAAGCAAGCATGAGAGAGAGAGAGAGAGAGAGAGAGAGAGAGAGAGAGAGAGAGAGAGAGAGAGAGAGAGAGAGAGAGAGAGAGAGAGAGAGAGAGAGGAGAGAATGCAAGATGAACAAAAATGAAAAACATAATCATTCATTTTTATCTATGTAAAGAAATTATTTTGTGATGAAATTGATCACTGTGCAAGAGTTTATTAATCTAGTGAGAAAAACTTGAATTTAGTTCAAACTGTAAATAAAGGTAGTTATATTAGGTCATGATGTAGAAAAAAACATAAAGCTACAACAAATAATATGTAAATCCTAATGGAGCTCATTACCTTCCCATTTTGGTAACGTATACATAAACGTTTTGCAGAAATGATAAGGATTCTAAACACCAAAACTTTTCCTCTTGCTTCAAAGTAGGGACTATTTTCGATATAAATATTTTCATAATTTCAAGATGAACTTCCAAACATAAAATTCATAAAAACATTTCGTTCTGACCTAAACAATTTCTCAGATTTGTACTAAATCCAAGGTATCTTCTTTCAAAACGAAGTTAAACATTTGCTTTTTTCTGATGCATGATTTGTATCCAAGAACACATGTTGAAATATCAATATTGATCTGGAAAAATTCTTAACTTCTCTCCAATGACGAAAAACCAATCCAAAGTATAAGAATGCATGGTCATATTTCCACATGCTTAAAAACAAAGTTTCATTTTTCATAAAAACATAATGCGGATAAATTTATGTTACAATATTTTCCGTATAGATGTATATAATCAGCTTAACTAAAACATCGTTTTTTTATGAAGACTACTTATAAATGAAACAAATTTGTGAAAGATGTTATATAATGATTAATTTATGAAGCTAAAAAACCAAGGGTCCTGCGTGAGGAATATGTATTTCATTTTGGCCAACTCTACTTCATTTTTTTAAACTGCGTACAATGTGATTTCTCTTCCATTAAATTCAATCTGATGTGAATATCTCCTCTTACATTAGGAAATTTCTTCATTTTAATCAATGTGATAAGAAATGTTTTTTTCATTAAGAAAAGCATGTATTATCTCTCAAGTTTATGAATTCTTTCTCTTCTACGATAAACATTTCAACCCTCTCTCTCTCTCTCTCTCTCTCTCTCTATCTCTCCCTTTCTCCCTCTCTCTATCTATCTATCAATCTAACGATCTATCTCTCTATCTATCTATCTATCTATCAATCTATCAATCTATCTATCTATCTATCTATCTATCTATCTATTTATCTATCTATCTGTTTATTTATCTATCCATCTATATATCTATCTATATTTTTATCTCTTTACATCCCGCTTCCTCTTGCACACGTGCATGCTCGCTTGCTCAGTTTCCCACTTCATTTTCTGGAAAAAAGGGAAAGTTGGTCACGTTTGCAAGAAGTTCAAAAGTACTTAGATGATTGCATGAGAAAATCTGCAGCTTTATGATGAAGGAAACAAAGTTAAGTTGAAGTAGGCCATGTGCATAAACACGCCAACAACGTAGGCTCAAAGACTTAAGGCTCTTTTGAATTCGTTTATACATGAAATGGAATTCAAAAGGTAGTTGGAAGATGTAAACTATTAATGAGCAAGGTGCATGTGTCTCTCGCGCCAAAGGGGGCATGAAAGAAAATGAACTTGGAAACTCTTTCCAAGTGGCCTTTATGCATTCATGTTAATCCTTGACAAGGTAACCTTGCTCAGCTTTGTGTATGAAAATGAATCTTCGTCTTGTGCCGATGTCCACAATAGTGTGGGCAACGTCTTCCACTTTCTTGTACGCCATGGCTCCACACAAAATGACCCTTGCAACTCTATACTCTTCAGCTAACTCATTCTGTTTTCTCCCTTGTGCAAGTTATTTCTCATAGAAACACGGATTCCCCCTCTCCTTGACAAACATAATCCTTCTCCTTCACATCGATGATGCCTTCTTTCTTTCCTAGTTAGTGAAAGGTCTCTAAGAAACTGTGGAGGAGGCCTATTACTTCCTAACCACTCTAACACCCAGCATTTAACGTTATAAATGTGCGGTCACGGTGTTGTGTCCAAAAAACAACAGGCCCAACCCAAGCATTAGTCCTCCCCACACCAGCTTCATAGTCTTACCTACCCCACTATAATGAGAACACCTACCTTTGTCTGCGCTTCTGTGCCACTTCAGAAAGAATCATTTATACCCAACCTCTAATGATGAAAGCACGGTTGGAACTAAGGGAAATTAAAAGAAAATTCTCATCCTCTTTCATTCACATTATTTCCCTACACCTCAATCTTTACCAAACCTTGTACCCCTCTTGTATCATGTATGATATGTTTGTAGATGGACCATTTTCCTTTGCATGAAAAACCACTCTAGGCCATGTAAGGTGCTCACAAGTTGCACTTCAAGGAAATCCCATGGTGCCTATGAGCAAATTCATTTCTGACTTTGTCACCACGTTCGTTCATTCCTCTTGATTAAGACACCCTTTCTCTCCAATTTCATTCTCATGTGTATTGCTCTCGATATGTGGCATCCTAGGATGAGCTACCTGTGGATCACCAAACAAATGTAGCATTGGTTACAAAATTCAGAAACCGGTCTCCTTGCCTCACCACATTCTCTTGCACTACCCGCACTCTTAAGAAATTCCTTAGTGTTCTTCCTTCGTGTAAGATGCCTCATGCCTTCACTTTCTTAAGGTCGCAGGTAATCTTCCTTTCCCCAAGCCTCGTTGAGCCCTCACCTCCACCTTCTGTTTTTCACATTTGCGTTCACACCATAATCGCCTTTTCCTCCCTTGCCCTCACCCCTTATGCCATTTAGAACATTCAATGACTCTCACACACCGCTTTTGTGCAACCCTCGCACCTAATTGCCTCCAAATGATTCTCAGACCCCTGACACTCAGAAGGATGTCCTCTTCTACCAATTGATGGTACACCACTCTTTTGCTCTCTCCCCATTGTATTCCCCCTATCCCAACCTTTCATTCCGGCACCATGGAGTAGCTTTGGACATCAAACGTCCCTTTTGAAGTCTTCCTCCTCCTAGCACCTTACTGCTACGCCTCTTTGTTGGCCAACATGTTTCTCTATCTGGCAATTCACATTGTGTGGCATTCCATGGTGTTCTATAATGTTCATGAAACTAAAGATGTTCAAATCTTTCCACGTAACTTAAGATGCTTCAAACTTCCTATCCTTCCCATGTAACTAAAGATGCTTTTCCAAAAGCATTCCTTGCTTCAGAGGACCAAGACCGTTTGGGGTCTTGTATGGGAGGGATGCTCCAACTCTACTACATCTAGCACAAACGTCTTGGCAAAGAACAGGAGACAAAAGGACCAATGCATGATAAGTGCGAGTTCTGCATCTTGGCGTTAGGTGTGTTTTAAACCAATTAAGAAGAATATGAAGCGCACTACAGACCTCTTAGAGGACATGTACAAGGACCTGTGCAGACAATTTAAGGCGACATCAAGGAGCGGTGCAATTTACTTTGTCACCTTCAAAGTTAGCTATAGTAGAAGACTCATCATTTACTTAACAAAGCAAAAAGGCAAGGTGCTCAAAAAACAAAAGTAATAAGTTGTTGCGGTGNTTAGAGGACATGTACAAGGACCTGTGCAGACAATTTAAGGCGACATCAAGGAGCGGTGCAATTTACTTTGTCACCTTCAAAGTTATCTATAGTAGAAGACTCATCATTTACTTAACAAAGCAAAAAGGCAAGGTGCTCAAAAAACAAAAGTAATAAGTTGTTGCGGTGGAGAGGTGGACTTGCTAGAAGGCTAGAGGGTTACATAGCAACACTTGCAAATTTCATGCGTTGTAGCGGGTAACTAAAGCAGCAAGGGACAAAATGGGAACAAACAATGCCTTGTTTGGATTAGTTTAATGACGTAAATGAGAGCGCAAATTAGACATCACTAAATATTGCATAGACCATGTTGTTGGATGGGCTAGTATGTGCATTCCAAATAAATCAGATTGTTCCTAGGTGGAGCGTAGGCATGCAAATGACACAAGTTGTCTTGTATACCATATGTAGCTGATGCAACATCCCGCACATTCCCGTACCTTGCTCGTGGTGATGCAGTTGTCACACCATCCGTTCACAAGTGCACCAAAGCATTTCTGGTAACCTTGATTGCAAAGGGTGGTCTGAAACGACGAGCCCGGAGGTATTGAGAGGTGGCAAGAAATTGCAAGGTACATCTGATGGCGTGCTTCTTTGCCTGCCAAAGACAGAGTTGAGACATTGTGTGCCTATCAACACTAGTATTAGGTGTTATTTTGACAACAACGGGTGCCTCACCAAGTTCCTATATGACGTGCTTCTTTCAGAGGTGTTGACAACCTTGTAATGCTTCTTTGCACCATGCTAAATAGAGCCACATAGTTGAGGGAAATCTGTTGTGTGGTTGTTGTTGGTTTTCTAAGACAGGCAGCAAGGGATAGGACCCTTGTTGGTAGGATATTTGGGTGATCAGCAGTGCAGCTTGTTCAATAGCAGGCAAAGGGATGGGAACTCTGGACTGAAATCTGTTTTGATACAAAGTACAAGTATGGTACATGAAAAAGCTAAGCACACTAGGCTAGCCCAACTCCTAGCTTACAGAGGGGCAACACCCCTCTATGCCTCAGAGGCTGTTGTGGCAAGGGTCTTGGTGGAATGTTTTGGTTGATTGGCCTCTACTATATCCTCCACCTAGGTGGGCAGGCCTTGCAAGGCTTACAGGGGCCTTGGAGGGATCTCCAACAGAGTCTTGGTCTTGGGTTTCAGAGGCAAAGGCTTGAGCAGAGCTGAATGCATGCAAAATGCTGAGATACTTTGGAGCCGAGGGGAGCTTTGCCTTTCATACATGTGGATATGGAAAGTTGACCACCTGAAGGAGAAGCTTCCTTCAGGCGATTCGAGTTTGCTGCCTCTTAGGGAAGCTTGTCAGAGGTGACGCTTCTTGTACGTAAGAGTTTTGACTGGCATCCATGCTTCCCTACGGAGAAGCTTCCTTCAGGCGATTCGAGTTTGCTGCCTCTTAGGGAAGCTTGTCAGAGGTGACGCTTCTTGTACGTAAGAGTTTTGACTGGCATCCATGCTTCCCTACGGAGAAGCTTCCTTCTTGAGGAAGTTTCATTAGGACTTTAGGTGAGGTTTTCCAAAGAGGTTGCTTGCTCTTCAGGCTTTCCTCTGAAGGTTGCTGATCTTGCCATGCTGTTGCATTAGATCCATTGATTAAGGGCCTCCTGAAGCTTGTACCAGATTGGCCCATGTAGGTAGAAGGGCCCAGGCTCCATGCATGGTGATAGTGATGCAGTGTGGATCTCATGTCAAGGGTGCATGAGTCTTGCCCAGTCAGTTAGAGGCTCCTTAACTAGGATAGATGTGTAGTGTTGTGTATTATGTAGCTCCCCTCCATCCTCGAGGTAACTTGAGGCATGCGCAACCATTTTTTGCATGCTTGCACACTGTATTGCACACGAGGGTCTTTAGACTACTTAAGGGCTGGTTGCTAGAATTTATGTAACTTGTAGAGGAGAAAATTCCTAGTAAACGTTGGCCCGGGAATTCATCGTAACATCCATAAATTTCCGTACAATACTCTGAATGTAGTGCGGTCTTCACCATATCAGAGCTTCCTTGAAATGCAGTAATCACACCTCTTAACACTCCCCCTCGATTGGTGCGCTGTTGTTTTGAACCGTGTCATTTTCAAGTGACTCCCAGAAATCTTTGTCGAGGAAATGGAGCTGAGTTTCCTCCTTGCAAAGTGGGAAATCTTGAACATTGTCAATATCAGATTTTGCACCCGAATGAAAAATTATGTCCTCTTGACTTGATGTGGAGGTTGCTTTCTCACCTATTTTGAGTGCACCAGCCCTCCTTTTGGTCAGCCTGTTGTAACAAAAACAAAGTGGGTCAATTTCGGGCCAATCTAGGAAACGTTTGCTTGCTTCACTCAAAAGCAACTCGTCTAGTACATCATGAAGGTACCGTTGCACATTGGTTTTGGTTCCAACGACTGCTTCCTGCATCCTTCCTATGCTTCTGAAGCTAATGTGTTTTCAAGAAAAAACACTTGTGCATTCTCTGTTGACTTTCCAGTTGGTGGAGTTGTACAAAGCACATCTTAGATGTTCCGAATGTCGTCCTTGCCGTTTTCACTTGGGAGCAGCTTGTTTGCGCCTGCAACTGTTGTTGTATTGTTACGCTCCCAATGCCATACCCATTTTAGTCGTTGCTCTCTGCCACTTGATGTGTGAAAAACATTGTTCGTGGTCAAATCATCTGTGTTCGTCATTCTAGTCTGCTTACACCAAATCTGGGGCATAGTTTCCAATTTCGTGCGAGGAGAGAAGGCCCCCTTTTGCATAGCTGTTGCGTGCATGGGTCACTCTTGTCTTGGTGAGGCTGTCACTGTTGCGTAGTCAAGGAGACACATGGCACTCCTCCCTCTAAGCGATTGCGTTGCCTTCAGTCCATTGACACTTTTGTCTTGTTCATTGCACGTTTCATCCTACTTTCCACAGCCGTAACATTTCTTGCTCCCAAGAGGGCCATGCTTAGCGAGCGGCCCCTTGTCTCGCCCCCCTTGCATGCTGTCATCAGCAGCAAGGGTTTTGCACGAGCAGCTGCAAGCTCCATGGCAGTTCTCCTACTTCCTTGTTCTTTATTTCTTTAATTCTCCTAACTCTTTCTCTCCCTCACCCCCCACACGTGAACTACCCTGTTTTGACCTTGCAACAATGCTAGTTGCGATGCTTGCACCAGCCGCTCAGGCTGCTTGGTCGCTAATTCCTACTTATGACCGAGGCCATTCCAATCGAGTAGCCGCGTTAGCTATTTGAGCTGCTCATCTTGCTTTGGGAGCTTGCCATCTTGTTGTTGAAATGTTTTGTCTTATTGCTCCAAGACTATATTGCTCCTCGCCACCAGTTCTATGGTCGCAGCAAGCTTTTGCAGTTCAAACAGGTCTTGTTTTGACCGCGAGGATTTCTCCTTTGCCGGTGGATCCTCCTGCCAAAAAACAAAACGGAAGTTGGCTTTTGAACTACAATGTCTCTTAAGCTGGGTAACATTGTTGCGTTGCTGCCACGGTTGTTTTCATAAGCAAGAGACCACTAAAAAGGTATGTTGTTTTGTGTGTAATGCCTTGTGGATTTGCTTTTGCAAAACGTCGTACACAATCCAGTGGTCCATAAAAGCCAAGTCGATTTGTTGAATAACAATTTGATACTCTGTCCAATGAAGTTTCNTGTTGCGTTGCTGCCACGGTTGTTTTCATAAGCAAGAGACCACTAAAAAGGTATGTTGTTTTGTGTGTAATGCCTTGTGAATTTGCTTTTGCAAAACGTCGTACACAATCCAGTGGTCCATAAAAGCCAAGTCGATTTGTTGAATAACAATTTGATACTCTGTCCAATGAAGTTTCCTTGAGTTGATGTTGTCTTGTGCACCATGAAGCATCTGAAATCCGTGTGCATAAAGCAGGCTTACACGATGGCAGAGCTACACGTGCTTGACTTCTGCGTCCCTTCCACAACTGGCCGCTTTTGCACGTAGTACGAGAGGGCAATGGAGGTGAGACCACGCTGCCCCGCCCAGTTGTAGAAAACGTCCTTCAGGACGCTTTTGTCAGAAAGTTGGCTGCAGCTTAGCCTTTGACACATGCAAGAGTTCAATCGTGCTGTCTTTAACCTTTGAACGGATCCGGTGGCCATGAATGTCAATGTGCTTTTTTTGGTGTTGGGATTTTTTCGAGTTTCAAAGGTCAATTGCAGACCTTTTGTTAACAAAAACGTTTTTTTGTTGCAGTGGAGAAAATCCAATGTCCTCTGGGAGATCTCATTGATATGCGACCTCGTATGCTGCTCAATCAGCTGCTACATACTGAGCTCATGCGGAGCTGAGAGTGATGAGGTTCTCTTGCTTGTTGTTCCAAGACACTTCTCCTCCTCCAAGCAAG
>SZWC01003184.1:8320-20110 GCA_023375785.1 Penium margaritaceum
AGAGAGAGAGAGAGAGAGAGAGAGAGAGAGAGAGGAAGTGACAGGGTAGCAAACGTACTGGCATGGCAAGGCGCAGCTGGCTGACGCCCTCTATCCACAGCTCCAGCGGCCCTTCCAACCGAAACGGCGGCAGAGGAGGAACATTCGTCAGCAGCTCCCGACTCCTCAACGCCTCCACCCTCTCCTCCCACACCGCTATCCCCTTGCCATTGTCCCGCGATCCTGCCCCATCCCCTGCTCCCTCCTTCCCTGCGCTGTCGCCAGCTGTCGCAGCCGATGCCGCAGACGAGGCGGAGGCAGCTGCGGGCAAGGCGGGCTGAAGGTAGGACCACGGCGTGACTTCCTCTGAGAGGCTGAACTCTTTCTGTCTCGTACCACGGCCGTTGACTCTCAGGCCCAGGTCGTACGTCAGCACGTGTTGCACGCGTGCGTCCTCCACGTCCACCCTCGTCACGCGCGTAAGATGGGGGTTCCAGCCGCTCTTGAGCGCTATGTATGTGGACAGGGCCTGTGAGGGACAGGGAAAGCGGATATGCATGATTATAAGAGTCAATGACAGTCACAAATCCATCAAGTCTCCCACGGCGTCCAAAACGTCGTACAAGCAAAGTCAGAAGGAACAAAGCGCCTGGCCATAGGGCCGCACGGTCAAACCGGTTGGTTGCTTCGACAGCGACGTGCGCACATGCGGTATAGAGTATCGATGAGGAAGAGGAGGGCGGGGAGAGATAAGAGGGCAAGGTAAGTCGGGCGATGGGTGGGAGGCGGGGGGACGAGAGTGGGGGGCACAGCAACACTGCCGTTGGCAGACAACGGAAATGCTCACCTCCGCCGTGTCTTCCAACGCCACGCGCAGACTGTCGCGGCTATGGGTGGAGGGTGCGGCTGAAGCTCCTACGCGACATGTGGAAAGAGAGAGAGGCAGGAGGACGGAGACGACGCAGCACAGGGCTGTCAGTATGAGCGCGCAGTGTCGGTGGCGTTGGACTACCACCCGTCTGTGACAGCGTGCCGAGATTCGCCTTGCCATCGAATAAGGCGGGCCTCGTCTCCGCGTGCGAGTAGCTTCTGTCGAGCTGGAGACAGAGGGTGAGAGACCCAGCAGCGCCTTAACTCTCCTTCGACGCCTGCCTTGTTCTGCGTCGAGTCGGGTGCTATGCCCTAGGGAAGGAGCCAGTTGCTTCAGTGCAGATGTCAACCAAACGTGGCGTGAGGACCGAAAGAAGATGCCCCAAGTTAGAACTGCTTGCGGGACGCTACTTTTCTGGAGAGTCAAGAAAAGACGGACTAGTACCACCTCACGAGAATAGTTGGTGTCGCGAAGAAAGGACACACCACGAGCAAGAATACTTGCAGTTACCAGCCGTTGGCTTGGGCTATCAACCAAACGCTCGTCACATCCGTGCCAAAACCAGACCGAAGGGTTGCAGGCGGTTGTCAGAGTTGATTCCTTCAAGTTCTTCTGCTTGAACGACCTCAATGTAATGCAAGTGCTGAAGCAAACGAATGCCGGGTTGTCGGAGGGCCAAGGACGGCACGCGAACCGCTGACCGCGTTCTCCAAAAGGGCGCCCCCGCCGCCTTCGTCCGGCTTGGTCCGCCACCTGCGGCTGCCAATGCCTACCGCGTCTCCCGTGGCAGCCCGCTCGCCCTCTCGACCATCGCCTGTCGGCTCTCGCCTCTCGCGCGGTCTCCATCAGCCACAGCGTCCGTTGTCGACGCAACCATCCTATTGGCCATCCGCGTTTGCGTGACGTGGTGGTGCATTCTCGAATGTTTCTGCTACGATGTGAACCAGTATGGCGCGAGTTTTCTTGCCAGGAAAAAGTATCTAAAGTGACAGGTTTGCAAAGGCAGGCACCGTTTATGTTATGTCAACGAGAGTCGACACGTAGATGTCAACCTGGATTAAACCTTTCAGGTATGTGGTGATAAATAATATCTTCTGTCCAGCATGCTACCTCCATTGGAAAATTCTGAATTCTCCGCTAACAGAACACTCAGAACGAGGCAGATGGACACAAAACAAACACTCTTTCCAAGCTACGACCTGAAAAGGAGAGGCAAAGATACGGAATCCTCACTAAATAAACAGCTCCATGATAAGGATTGGGCCGCTCCAAAGCCTTCCGACTCACCTTTCAACAAACATGTCAAGAGTTTCGTGGACATTTCCGTGAAGCAAAACGCAACATCGGTGGTACAAAAAAATCAGGTGCGCGAAAAAAGACAATATAGGATTTTAGAAAGAGTATATTTTTCTATTGAGCACTAACTATACTTGCATGACAAGTGTCGAGTGCGTCGAGCACATACATACAGTGTCGAGAATTAGAATAAGGTATAAGTTGGGTCATGGGTGTTCGAGCCCATCGACGCATGCAACGTCACGCCGTGAGTGACTGATTAGAGAATCTCAGCCAAAAATTCATAGGGCTTCGAGAATATCGAAGCGCTCCTTTCTAGAAGTCTAACGCCGTCGGGACACGAATAAAGTTCGCAATACTTACGTCCGCCATTCTGGAAAGTGGTGGAAGGTGTCAGACACTTTTGGAACGGAACACCGGGGGTTAGGACGGTAGGGAAAAATTCCCTCAGCCATATGCATAAAATTCCATAAGTCATCGCATAATGGGCCATACATGTAATGAGATGAATGCCCACTTGCAGTGTTTACCGACTCGTGTACATCAAGGATAAAACACTTCCCCCTCTTTAAACACGATGTCCCAGTGCGCNAATATCGAAGCGCTCCTTTCTAGAAGTCTAACGCCGTCGGGACACGAATAAAGTTCGCAATACTTACGTCCGCCATTCTGGAAAGTGGTGGAAGGTGTCAGACACTTTTGGAACGGAACACCGGGGGTTAGGGAAGGGAAAAATTCCCTCAGCCATATGCATAAAATTCCATAAGTCATCGCATAATGGGCCATACATGTAATGAGATGAATGCCCACTTGCAGTGTTTACCGACTCGTGTACATCAAGGATAAAACACTTCCCCCTCTTTAAACACGATGTCCCAGTGCGCTAGCAGACGTGCACCGGTGACGGCAAAAGTAACCGTTAATTAAATTATTGACGACTTGGAGGTTGTCATGGCTCACAGCTGTTGTGCTCAGCCTCATAGTTGTACCACTTGACCTGATACTTGGTTGTTTTTCCACGGCGTCGATGTCCGATGATATCTTCAATCATGTACTCCGTATCCCCGTCAACTCGTTCAGGAGTTATAGGTGCGACATCGTAGTCGGGGAAGTTCGTACTAGGATCCCGGTAGTGCTTCAGTTTGTGGATGTGGAGGATAGGGTGAATCGCCATGCTGTCAGCGACGACAGGGGTTTGCGTTCACTTGATCTTGAACGATTCCAACAAGCAGGGTTTGAGCTTCGCGAATGTCTTCGGAGTTTGATGTCTGCAGAGCAGGATCGCTAGTGTTGAACACTTGATCGTTGCGATGTCCGTTGGCCCTCCGCTTCATAGCTGCTTGTGTCTTCATGAGGGTTTGCCGATTTTCCTCCCACATGCCAGTGAAGTCCCATCGGTGGATGTCAATCGCGGGGATGTTATTATGACTTCGTTATCCAGCCAGTGTGGCGAGAAGTTTGTTACGTACCAAATCGAAAGGGATTTTACCAATTGCGGTGGAAGTGGTGAAGTTGAATGCGAGTTCGGAAATTGACATTTTTTCTGCCCAGTCAGTGTTGTGTGGCTCGCATAAAGCTGAAAGGAGTTATTCGATCGTCTGATTGGTTTGCTCGGGTTGTCCATCTGTTTGAGGATGGAACATCGTTATTATCTGGATCCGCCGTAGCGTGTCGTCAGCTTGTGCGAGGAATGGCTAGTGAAGCAACCATCTCTGTCACTGATGATGGTATATGGCACTCCGTGCAATCGCATTACTTGATTTAGAAGCAGTCGCGTTGTTCCCTCTACAGTGATGGTTGTGGTTTTCGGAACCAAGTACGACACATTTTAATAATCAGACCACCACAACGAGGATGGCGTCATACCCCTCGGTCTCATGGGTAGAGCTGTTACGAAATCCATGTTGATATCGGCCCATGGTTCTGTCGGAACAGGTACGGGTGGAGTAAACTGGGTGGCCGCGTGCAACAAGGTTCTTGTCTGTGACGGGTGTCGAATGATTTGCAAAAGGCCGCCACATTGTTCTGCATCTTGTCCTAACAGTAGTACTTTGCCTACTTCTTGAGTTTCTTGTCCTCGCCGAAATGCTCACCTGGATTGGTGTCATGGAATTCCTCCAATAACATCTACCGTAGTTCCTCATTTGGAGGAACAACATCCCGGCAAGTGAGTTCCTTGTAACCCTTTGCAAAGAAGGGGAACTACTTGCCGGGATGTTACAACATCCCGGCAAGTAGTTCGTCGCCAGAAGGGGTCATCACATCGAAGCTTGGTTTCATCATACCCGTAGAATTCCTTGTAACCCTTTGCGAACAACTTGGCAAGGTATGGGTCTCGTTCAACGAGTAACGTGCTTACCTCAGCTAAAGTCTGGTCATCGATTGGGGGCGTCTGTCCGATTTGTTTTTCCAGGCCAGGACTCAACGTCGTAGTCGAAGTTGGATGAAAGGAACTCAATCCATTGAGCTTGTCGACAGTTTAGTTTTGGCTGGGTCTTGATATATTCGAGGGTGTGATGGTCGGTGCGGGCGATGCATTGCCGGCATTCAAAGGAGAACCACCGCGTCTTGAACGCATCCACGACTACGAGCATCTGTTTCTCGTGCAATGCGTAGTTGAGTTCTCGCTCAAGCAAGTTTTACGACATATCTGACTGGCCGTTCTCCACCACCGTTTTGTTAGAGAATGGCTGTGATGGATAAATCGGATGCATTGGTGGCCATGATGTACTCCAGTGTTGGATGAGCCTATCATAGAGTTGAAGCCAAGGTCAGAGGGTTTCTGAAATAGTTACAGTCATCCTGTTTGCAGTCCCCCCCATTCCACTCAGTTGTTTTCAGGCTGAGATCAATGAGAGGTTCTGGCATCCGTGCATAGTCCTTTACGAATCCACGGTAGTCTGCGGAAATCCAAAAACACCTAGATGTCCTGAACCTTTGTGGGGTTTGCCAACCAGCTACTGTCCCCACCTTTTTAAGGTCCATGATGATCTGTCTGCTGCCAATGATGTGGCCCAAACACTTGATCAAATAGCGACCGAAGTCGCACCTTGAGAGTTTTCCAAAAAACTTCTCTTTGGAAAATGTGGATAACTATTCGGAGATGTCAATTGTGCTCCTCGGAGGTGCAACTATACACACGGATGTTGCCCAGATACACGATGACCAAGTCCTTAAGGTACGGGCAAAAGATGTTGTTCTTCGCTACCATAAATGTTGCAGGGGCATAGGTGAGTTTGAACAGCATAACAGTGAACCCAAAGTACATGTATCTTGTGCAGAAGGATGTCTTCTTGGCGTCCTTATCGAATGCGCAGATCTGATGATAGTTGTTGCGTACATTGATTTTGCTGAAAAGCCGGGCCCTTTGGAGCTGATCTAAAGGTTTGCCTGCTCACAAGTCGGGGTAGGGGTTGTCGATGGTGACGTGGATCAATGCCCGATAGTCCATGTACATCCGCACTTCAACCTATTTCTTTCTTCACAAAAAGCACCAGTGTTGCGTAGGGTGACGTGCAGGGTCTCATGATCCCCTTACCAAGCATCCCATTCAGTTGTTTTTGGAGCTTGGACACCTCGTGATCTCTCATCCAATAGGTCCCCTTCAATGTTGGTCTACTGTCTGTCCCGCTTCAGGTCAATGTGATGGTCAAGGTTACATTGCGGTGGTAGTTATCGGAGTTCTTAGTTTGGAAAAACCCCTTCAAACTCTTCAACGAGTTTCGTAAACTCCTTCGGTACTCGTGCAAACTTTTGAAGCGTTGTGGTCGTGGATGTTGTTTTAGCTGTCATAGATTCGTCCGCTTCCTCCAACTCCACGTGGACTAGCCACGCGTGGGCTCTACAGTTAAGTTGTTTCTTGGCCACATCAAGAGAGATCAGCTAGCATTTTACAACTGTCAGAGCTTCCTCTCCTGCTTCCCTCTTTATTGTTTCTATGAACCACAACTGCTTTGTGGGTTGCTTCTGCCATTGATGCTGACGTATACTACTCCCTGGTGTTACTTCTGTCATTAATGGCAATGTTTACTGCTCGGAGGTGTCGCTTCTGCCATTAATGATGACGTATACTCCTCTGCTACTCCAGTTCATCTGCGGATTGTGCTCGCATATGAAACATCGCCGGAGGATGATTTTGTGGTCGCTTATTGGGCAAGTCCTCAAAATCTTTATGTCATGTAGATATCCAATTGCAGTCAGAGTGGTTTGCAAAGCGGAAGGATTTGCACTCGTTTGTTGAGTGGGATTTCCTCCAACCACTCATGGCTAAATTAGCAAAACCAGCTTCTGAAGCATGTCATTGCTAACGAAAGTGTGAAAGCTTCTCTATCGAGTAGTGCTGGTACCGTTTTGCAACTCTTGCAATCCCTCGATTGTACTTTTCGTAGCATCACCGGTTGGTCGTCTTTGTACCCCTTGGCAGACTTTGCGATCGTAGGAACCCTCCTCTATGGCGGTGTGAGCCCCTTAGGTGGGGAATTGGTCTGCACAGATTTTTACAACCGGACATGAGCCTCGTCCTTCATTTTTCTGCTTTGCTGTTTCTTGACTCTTTGTACCCTTTTTGGCTTTCTGTTTCCACTTTCGCCAGCTGCACTAAATATGCCATGGCTTCTCTCAAGTCCTGCACAGCAATTGATCGCGCACATTGACGATGGAAATCTCCATCGGAGGCAAGGTTTACACCAACTGTGACTTCCTCTGCCACGATAAGGATTATGGCCTTGGGGTCGACAATCGTTGGATTTTTTGCATCCGAGTGTTTTAGTCGGCGCCGTCGATAAGGTCGGCTAGTGTGAATATTCGCAAAAAGCTTTTTTTGGATGCCAAAAATGGCAATTGTTCACCAAAGATCTCATTTGAGGCTATTGTTGTTGTATAAACATAGTTTTTAGGGGGCAAGGTCATTACCAGTGATGATTTCTCAGAAATGTTGAATGTACTCTGCCATGCTAGATTGCTGATTATGACGTTGGAGTTTGTACCATGCGTCAGACCTCTCGTTCATCTTCCCAAAGCGAGCGAGGGTAGTGTGCGTGATGTCGCTCCACATTTGCGTAAGCGTAAGAGAGTCGTGTCAAATTACATTTATCTGCTGGAGACATAGTATTCTTGCGGTCGAGGATGTGAGAGCGGTCTCGTAAGCCATCAATCCAGCTCCACCTGTCTCTTGCTGCCATTGTATGGTATTCAGATTGGACCACCAACTCAAAGTTGTGCCACGTAAAAGCGAGGCCACGAGGTCATATTCTTTTTTGTTGTTTTTGACCCCAGTAGCAATGAAGTACACCTCCAAAATCATCAGCCACATTCTGTTCGTTGGTTCCTTCGATTTAGCGGGAACGAACGAATCTAGAAGTGCTTGTCGAATCTGAGCTTGACTCAAGCATTGTAAAATTCACTCAATGAGCACTTCTTCACGCGCACGAGACGCTCAAATCTCCTCCATCACTACATTGAACTGTTAGTTAAAATGGGTGTTGAGTCTCTAGAGTTCTGACAACTTTTCATACATGTTTCTATTATTTGCGCTTGTCTGCCTGTGCCTCCCATCATTACAAGCTTCAACCCAATGGGCTACGGCGGAGGCAAAGGGTTTGCCGACCGGAGGGGTCTGTCACTCGATCGGCCGTCGGGTTTTTTGGTGTTGCATCATTTATTGTTAAAGTTGTCGTTGCCGCTTGGTTTTCCTGAAGAGCATCATTGTTTGCAGGCCACGGATCCACCATAACTAGAGTTTTTACCAGATACTGCCGATACCAAGAGGGCCCGCTTCGTCCACATTTGTCAACGCAAAGTCAGCAATCTTCTTAATAGTAGAGATGCGCAAATGATTCATGTGAGGTTGTTGTTGCCACGTAGTTAATGCATAAGTTGTCCCTCCATCGCGGCTGCGCTCTAGTACTGAGTGTTATGCCGAGCGGATTGTAGCTGGT
The DNA here is from genome assembly GCA_023375785.1 of Penium margaritaceum. Taxonomy (NCBI): domain Eukaryota; kingdom Viridiplantae; phylum Streptophyta; class Zygnematophyceae; order Desmidiales; family Peniaceae; genus Penium; species Penium margaritaceum. The sequence goes on from SZWC01003184.1 coordinate 16,403, forward strand.
TCATAGGGATGAGATGTGGGACAAAAGATGATTCGGGTGTTTGGGAAAAAATGGAGTGCCAATTGTTGAGTGCATTGAGCACATATATAGAATTTCAAGAATGAGAATGAGGCATTAGTCGAGTCATTGGCGTTCGAGCCGAGTGACTCGTGCGAGATCGTGCCGTATGTGGCTCACACGAGAAGCTACACTGAGTAGTCAAGGGCCTTCAAGCATATCGAGGTGTTTCTTTATAAAGTTATAGCGTCATTAAGAAGTGGACTAAATGATATTGAAATATCCATACAGTTCGTGATACTACCATTGACCATTCTAGAAAGTGGTCGAATTTGTCAGAAACTTCTCGAACAAAAAATAGGAGGTTGAGGCAATTGGCTAAAATGCCCTTGGTCGGATGGAGTAAAAATCTTGAAGTTGTTGCAGAGTGGGCCATGAGTGTAATGCCAAAAACTTCCTCTTGCAAAGTTAAGGGACTCATGTTCATCATGGACGTAAACATTTCCACTACGTCAGAGGAAGTATTCCATACAATTCGTTTAAATTCTCGTTCTCTCTGTAGTGTAACCTATTGCCGCCCTTCCTTGAGTGGTAATGGAGAAATCACAGCATCCGACATAGGTCACAGCCAAATGTCGGCTCTTGCTATTGATGTACATANCAATTGGCTAAAATGCCCTTGGTCGGATGGAGTAAAAATCTTGAAGTTGTTGCAGAGTGGGCCATGAGTGTAATGCCAAAAACTTCCTCTTGCAAAGTTAAGGGACTCATGTTCATCATGGACGTAAACATTTCCACTACGTCAGAGGAAGTATTCCATACAATTCGTTTAAATTCTCGTTCTCTCTGTAGTGTAACCTATTGCCGCCCTTCCTTGAGTGGTAATGGAGAAATCACAGCATCCGACATAGGTCACAGCCAAATGTCGGCTCTTGCTATTGATGTACATACAAATGTAAAGTGAAACCAACATACTTCAAATATATATCCTTTCTTGCCTTGCACTGCTTTTGAAATGACGGATAAGCATCCATTGTAGCCTTACTACAGTAATAATGAGTAAGCATACTCCAACAAATGTATGAACCACTGTAGTCATGGCCTAGATGCACAAGATTCATTAAAATTCATGTGTGGGAAATCATTTACATCCACGGAACATTGCACAAAGAGTTTTAGATTCTCATGTTGATCCGCCATTGGTGTATTTGCCAACTGCCCCTACCTTCGATGCTAGGTTCTAGAATATTTGACAAATTTGACCACCTTCCAGTATCTTCCAAAAAACCATAGCAAAATATATTGGTGTTTCAACCCTGTTTAATCAACTTTGTGGCAGTGCTAGACTTGTGAAGACGCGGTTTGATGTTTTCGATCAGTCCCACCCCCACCCCCGCCCCCTCTCTCTGTTCTTTGGCAAATTATACCGAAACAGCCACCCATGATGTGATATCACACACGTTACATTCCTTGAGCACCTGAGATCCCAGATTTGTCTCATCTACATTTTTGCATTGGTATTCATTGCATTCTTTTTGCGTTTGATAGGTGTGAAGCTTGTAGTTGAATTTTGCTTTTTTTAAGAAANAAACACCATGTAATGTTGTTGATGGCTATGGTGATGGGGAGGAGGGAGGCAAGGAGGAGGAGGGGGATGACAAGGACGAGGAGGAGGTTGAAGCATGGGAGAAGAAGATCGACGAGGAAGAAGCATGTGGCGGGGAAGGCAACACTGGCCATGCTGATGATAAGTCAGGTTTGGTTGCGAAGAAGAGCTCAGTGAATGATGTTTTTGTTAAGCCCAATGTTATTTCTCTATTGTTATTCATCAATGATCCATTTATGTAGCAATTCTCTATTTCTGGGAAATACATATTGATTACTAATGTTCAACAATAAAATCACTCATAAATGTAATCGGATCACATGGCGACAACTATGTTATCTTTCAATTGACGTAAAAAAATGTCTCCATGCTGTCGACCAGTTGGTCAAACTCAGGCCGGAATGTGCTTTGCGTCCTCTGTTTGGTGTCTATCCTCCCAACCCAGAAATGCTATATCTTGTCTCTCCTATACAAGATTGTACATCACGATGCAAGAAAGCACCAACTGTGAGTGGAAGTCGATGTCATTCCCGGGCAGTGAATGTAGTATTTTGAACCTTGCTCTCAAAAGGAAGAATGCCAGTTCNTCTCCGTTCTTTGGCAAATTATACCGAAACAGCCACCCATGATGTGATATCACACACGTTACATTCCTTGAGCACCTGAGATCCCAGATTTGTCTCATCTACATTTTTGCATTGGTATTCATTGCATTCTTTTTGCGTTTGATAGGTGTGAAGCTTGTAGTTGAATTTTGCTTTTTTTAAGAAATAAACGTCTGAAGTATCCCAATTTCGCTGGTCTTCTTTTACTCCCCAAATTCTATGTGCTTACCATCTATGTTTTGCTTAATGCATCATTCCACATGTTGAAGTCCCCATAAGAACTTTTTTAAGATGGAAATTGAGGAGTCTCTTCAAGGTATCTTGTTGTGTTGTTATGTTATTGTGAAGGCGGAGGAGTTGTAAAGGATTGAAGCGCAAAAATGTCTGAAAACTTACTTGTGATTTCCATTCCATCATGGAGAGATCTATNCATATTGATTACTAATGTTCAACAATAAAATCACTCATAAATGTAATCGGATCACATGGCGACAACTATGTTATCCTTCAATTGACGTAAAAAAATGTCTCCATGCTGTCGACCAGTTGGTCAAACTCAGGCCGGAATGTGCTTTGCGTCCTCTGTTTGGTGTCTATCCTCCCAACCCAGAAATGCTATATCTTGTCTCTCCTATACAAGATTGTACATCACGATGCAAGAAAGCACCAACTGTGAGTGGAAGTCGATGTCATTCCCGGGCAGTGAATGTAGTATTTTGAACCTTGCTCTCAAAAGGAAGAATGCCAGTTCGATTGAGAATGGAGCAGACACGTGCCTCGGGTTCAAAAGCTCTTGCGGATTTCTTAGACACAATTTGGGGCAGTTCCACGCGATGTGTCCGATCTTTCCGCATGTGTAGCAGGTTCGTCGATCTCGTTTTTGCTCAACGGCATCGACTTCCATCAAAGTCGAGCTCTCTCAATTCTGTGACCGATGCCCGTTGTTCTGCGGCGGTTGATATCTCAGGCGCCACCTATGGGATTTGTTGAACTTTGAGTTGAAATCAGCGGAGTCGATGCGTTCAGCGGCTACGATGATATGTGGCAAATCGTTGGTGATATCCTAGATCGTGAGTTCTTTGCAAATATTTCGTTCTCGTCGTAGTGAAAATAGAGTTCATCTTCTGCAAGGTTATTACCGGTGATGATCGCATGAAAACACCGCGTGTACTCTGCCACGCTAGAGAGCTGCTTCAGTCGCTCTAGCCGGTAGCGAACCTCCGTTTTGTCATTCATCTTGCTGAAACGAGCGACGAGTGCCTGGGTGAACTCATGCCTGTTGGATGGGGGAGTAATTGATAACTTCCATGTCGGGTGAACCTGCTTGAGAGATAGTACGTTTGGTGCCGACGATGCGGTAGCCGTTAGATCTGCGCCTTCAGCTGCATGCTGCCGTGGGATGGCCATGAGATTGACCCACCAACTCAAAGCCGTGCCCCGTAGAAGCGAGGCTGTGAGGTTCATCTTGTGTTCGTCGTAGTGAACCCCTGCAACGGTGAA
>SZWC01003184.1:42649-72356 GCA_023375785.1 Penium margaritaceum
GTGTTGTGATGTTGTCAGTCATACACAGTTGTACAGTTGGTTGTGACCACTCGGCCGTGTCCATGCTCGTGCAGATCCTTGAGGCGGACCCAGCTGGAGACAGAGTTCCCTGAGGTGATGCTCCACCCGCTGGAGGCAGCCTGGCAGCCTACCCAGTGTACCAGAGGGCTCCCACAGCCCACGGACTACGTTTGGAGGTCTTCAGGATTTTCTCGGTGGACAGCCCTGCCAGGCTGATTTACATGTTTGTTTTCTTACACTCTCCGACTGTTCCCGGACGTAGGCGTGTGACCAGTCGTTGTCTGTCTTTTCGTTGTGCATCCGTAGGATCAGACGGCGCTCCGTTTGGACGCTTGTGCGCAGAATTATGGCCAAAACAGTGGTTTTGGGCCGGTTCATGTTTGACAGGCACCGCCGTGTGCGCCACCCGCCGTGAGCCACGGCGGCTATTTATGCTGTGGACCTGTCATTTGTTATTNCTCTCTGCATTTACTTCAGTTGAAGCTTGAGATACAAGTGCACGTGTCTCTCCCTACCCTTGCTGTCCCTTGCATGACCTGTGTGTCAACCAGCCAGACCCGTGTTGTCAGGCTAGCAAGCAGAAAGGCTAGGAAGCTTCCTGGAATCTTCTCATGGTATCAGAGCAGGCGAGCCAGTGCTCGTCGTGCTGCGCAGCAGAGACGCAGCAGCTGCAGCAGCAGTGAGCAGCAGCAGTGGCAGCAGCCCACAGCAGCAGCAGCAGGTCCTGGTTGGACCCATCACCACCCTGAGTCGCTTGAAGCGACAAGAGCACGCAGCCACGCATATGCCATCATCCTGATGCGTCAGAAACCGCAACGGCAGGTTCGTGCTGCAGCTGCAGCGTGCCACAACGGCTTGAGGCCGTTGGAGCCCTTGCGCGCAGCAGCAGCCGGTCCGAGGCCGCCCGTGTGGCGACTTGGAGCCGCAAACCGGGCGAGCAACAGCACCATCAGCGAGCAACAGCAGCAGCGGCGGCCGTGGCCACTCAGGAACCAGAGGCACCAGTACCTTTTGTAGGTGCTGACTCCAGCCGTGCAGCTTCCTGGAAGCCGCACGGACGTAGAGGAGCCGCAGACGCAAATTGCGTCAGCCGCCATCCTCTCTTCACCCGCCTGTGCCGGACTCAAATAGCCACCAAATGTTGCGCGCTATGGCTCGTTGGAAAGCTTAGATCTCAAGCTTTCCATCGCGCCCTTCCTCGCCTTATTTGGAGCTCTGTAGCCTCCAGCATTCACCGTTCTGCATCACTGATTTGAATTTTTCATTTTTCCGGCCTGAGCACAAAATCATATCGTTTTGGCCTTTTTCCCCACTTTTTGAAGACAAAAATTTCACCATTGTCTTCAGCATCCTCAGACGCCTCTGTGGTCCAAATTTCGCTTCATTTGGACAACCTTCAATTTTTAGTGGTGAAATTTTAAATTTTTAAATTTTCAGCACTTAGCCGATTTTTTGGTCAGAAGGTCGACTTTTGCCACCGTCCTAATCGGCGAGAAACGCTGATGGTTCTGCGTTCGGACGACTTTCGCACCGCCTCAGCATGGAGCCGAGCAGCTCCAAGGGCAAGGAGCTGGAGGACACCGTCACGAGCGGGGGCCGCAGCCCACGCTCAAAGGCGATTGACTTCCCGCTGGTGGAGCAGTCGTCACTCCGCCAGCGTCAGGATGAGCAGTCAGCTACGCTGCGACAGATCCGTGATGCCTTGGTCTCTCTGTCTGGGACACCGNGCCTGGGACAGGAGCAGGCGCAGACCCGCGCCGCGGCTGGGAGCTGGCGCTGACCCTTTTTGCAGCAGAGACTCACGCGACCCGGTCAGCGCGCCTTCGCGAGTTCCACTCCCTTCATCAGGGATCCTCGGAGTCAGCAGCTGATTATTGGCGTCGGGCCATGCGCCTGTACACTCGTCTGGGCACCGGAGGCGGCTCTCAGCTCTGGGCGCTGGACACCATCATGCTGGGAGTGCGCCCCGAGCTCACTGACACCTTCTCCCGCCTCGACCAGGACGTCCTCGCGTCCATGTCCGACACCCTGCAGCTGTTGCCCTGGGCGCAGCGGTACTTCATCCAGGTCGCGACAGCTGACGAGGCAGCCCGCGCGCATCGGCAGGGCGCCATGGCTACAACAGCACTGGGAGCGACGTCCTCTACACCTTCCACACCGTCGTCCACCTTCACCCCCACCAGCTCCACCTCTGCCTCTCCCACTTCCTCCCCTGCTACTCCGATAGCCACTGCAGCAGCCGTGAAGGGGAAGAAGGGGAAGAAGAAGAGGGGACCGGAGCAGCCTTCCGGTGGCACCGGACGGGCGGTCCGCTGCCACAACTGCAGCGGACCTCATTGCTACACTGAGTGTCAGCAGGAGCTGGACTGGGCGAGGATCACCCGCGGTCTTCAGGCAGCCCACGAGGAGCGGATCCGCACTGGAGCAGCAGCTCGTGCCGTAGCGACCTCGGAGGCAGCACCGGCGGCACATCCTCCGCCATCCGGGGGGAGTACCACGCCGGACCCGAGGGACCAGACCATCGCGGAGCTACGTCGACTGCTGGCACTTCGCTCACAGGGAGGTGCGAGTGTGCTGTCACAGCCGAGTGGTCCACAGACAGACTGTCCGTCTGTGTTTGTGGCACGTGGTCGTACTTGTGGGGGGGCTGCGTCGCCTAGTGAGGATGAGTCTGACAACACAGAGTGGTTGGATGAGTCGCATCGTCGTGCATTGTCCCGCTGTCCTGCCACACCTGCTGAGCGTCCAGCAGAGGCAGCGTGCTCCGTTGCTCGTTGTACCGTGACCACCACAGGTCGTGAGGCGAGTGGCCACTGGATCATTGACTCAGGGGCCACTCACCACATGACCTGCGANCAGTCACTACCTGTTCAGGGGACAGGGGTCGTACGATTCGATGGTCCGTCTGGTCCCGTGTATCTTTCTGACGTGCTTTTCGTGCCTGATCTCGAGCTCAGCCTGCTCTCTGTCCGTGCCTGCACGAGGATGGGTCTATCTGTTCACCACTCCATTGATGATGCCACGATCACTACACTTGACACTTCCACGGTTGTGTTGCGTGCCTCTGTTGTGGATGACCTATATCGCATCGTGCGCTCTGCTCCTGACTCTTCCCCTTGCTCATCTGCCCGCGTCTTTGTCACGGGGGTGTTGTCTCCTGACCACCAGCGCCTGTTACATCGGCGCCTGTGCCATGTGAGCACGGACACTGTGTCCAGGCTCATTCGTACACAGCCCGCTCTCGGTCTTGACGCGGCTTCCTTCGAGAAGCCGCCCAAGACCGACTGTCTGTTCTGCGCTCAGGGCAAGATGCATCGATGCACCTACCCTGCCTCCGTCACTCGCGCGCAGCGTCCCCTGGAGCTTGTCCACTCGGACCTCCTCGGACCTCTCCCTGTCGAGTCTGTCGCTGACCGTGGTCGGTATGTTCTTACNTCTCGTCACTCCCTCCACACCTTCCGCTCTGACCGCGGCGGTGAGTATCTCGGTGAGCTGACCACTCACTTCGCCGAGCTTGGTATCTGTCACCAGCTCTCGGCCCTTGCTACGCCACAGGAGAACGGTGTGTCCGAGCGCTGGAACCGCACCATGGAGGACGCAGTTCGCGCCATGCACGCTGAGTGCGGTCTCCCGGAGTCCTTCGCCTTCGAGGGCTTCGCCTACATGACGTGGGTCTGGAACCACCTCCCGCATGGTCCCTTGCCGGACCACGTCACGCCGTATGAGCTGTGGTTCGGTCACCGTGCGGACCTCAGGCTTGCTCGCGTCTGGGGTTCCTTGGCCTGTGTCTGGTACACCGAGGACCAGCAGGGGTCCAAGGCCTCTCCGCGCGGCCGGATGTGTGCCTTCCTTGGTGTCTCCTCGCGCTCCAAAGCGTGGCGTTTCTGGGATGCGGGTCGCCACCGCATCGTTGAGTCACGCGACGCGCTGTTTTTTTAGGCACTGTCGTACCGCGACCTGTCTGCCATTCTCACCCAAGCAGCGTCTCACATTCCCACCTGTGAGGCCTCCCGTCGGATGGGGGAGTCTACCCCACAAGGTGAGTCCGTCCGGGGTGCCTCCGAGGTGGGACCGTCGCTGGCCACCATTGACCCGGCCATCATTGCTGTCGGGCCTGTACTCTCTACGCCTGCGCCTGCCGCGCCTGCCTCACCCGTGCCTACCGCGACTGCCTCGCCCGCGCCTGCCGCGACTGCCTCGCCCGCACCTGTAGCGCCTGCTTCGTCCGCACCTGTAGCGCCTGCTTCGCCCGCACCTGCAGCGCCTGCTTCGCCCGCACCTGCAGCACCTGCTTTGCCCGCACCTGCAGCGCCTGCTTCGCCCGCACCTGCGGCGCCTGCTTCGCCTGCCGCGCCTGCCGCGACCGTCTCTCCCGTGCCTGCAGCGCCTGTTTCGCCCGCGCCTGCCACGCCTGTCTCGCCCACGCCTGCAGCGTCTCCAGAGACAGCACCTGCCCTCCCTGTGCCAGAACCGTCGGTCAGCTCAGACTCGGGCTACTCCCATGGACCAGGTGGGCGTCTCCGCCCACTGGCCTCACGAGCACCTTCGACTGCGGTTGCGCCACCTAGACGACGCACGCGCAGCGTGCACAGTGGTGACCCTGGCACAAAGGCTCTCGGCCTAAGTGTCCAAGGCACCTATACGGAGGTGCACCCAGCTTATCCCATTGGGCACCAGCTGATCGTTGACGAGCACGAGGCTGCACAGGCAGCTGCCGCTGACCTAGTTGCGGTCCGTCCGACCCATGAGGCATGTGTCCTGGCCACCCGGAGCTCCCCTTTGACGGTCCCTGATCCAGACACGTTAAAGGAGGCTCTCTCAGGAGAGGATGCTGAGCAGTGGCGGGCCGCCTGTGAGGACGAGCTCAGGGCCATCCGGGAGCACNGGCTCACTGGACCGCTATAAGGCCCGCTTGACTGCCAAGGGATTCTCTCAGGTTGAGGGGATCGACTTCACTGACACCTTTGCCCCTGTTGGCCGCATGACCACAGCTCGTGCGCTGCTTGGTGTGGTCGCTCACCATGACTGGGAGCTGCACCAGATGGATGTGAACAATGCGTTCCTCCACGGCACCTTGGAGGAGGAGATCTACATGGTCCAGCCACCTAGGTTTGAGGTCGAAGGCAACAAGGTGTGGCGCTTGCGCAAGGCTTTGTATGGCCTGAAGCAGTCGCCCCGGTGCTTGAACCGAGAGATCACTCGCACCCTCACTCGGGCCGAGTATGTCCAGAGTGATGCCGACCCGTCACTTTTCATCCGACGGATAGCCGAGCACCTCAGTGCCATTTTGGTGTATGTGGACGATCTCCTGATTGCGTCTCCTTCACTGGAGGCCGTGAAGGAGGCCAAGGCGGTCCTGCAGGCCGCCTACAGGATGAAGGACCTTGGTCCAGCGGCTGTTTTCCTCGGGATGGAGATTGTGCGTGATCGTCGTCGACGGACACTCCTCCTCCATCAGGCACGATATGCACAGGTTGTGGGGGAGCGGTTTGCTGACTTCCTTGGCGCTGTTCCCGCCGCCTCGTCACCCATCACTCCCGACGGGCAGGACGCCCTGAAGGTGATAGACCCAGCCGATCTGTGCGAGACTGTGGATGTGACCCTGTACTTGCGCATCATTGGCTCACTGATGTACTTGGCCACGACCACGCGTCCCGACATTGCGTTCACTGTCAACCTACTCGCACAGTTCAGTCAGTCCCCTCGGGCTCGCGCTCTGCACGCAGCTTTGCGAGTCGTCCGGTACGTGGTCTCCACACCGTATCACGGTCTCTGCTTTCGGAGACAGTGCTCGGTTGTGGTAGATGGCTACACGGACAACGACTGGGCATGGAGTCCTGATGGACGCAGCCGCACGGGTTACGTGTTCCTGCTTGGTGGCACCGCTGTGTCTTGGCGCAGCGGTAAGCACGGGTGCATTGCTCGCAGCTCCTTAGAGGCTGAGTATGTTGCTCTAGGCGCTGGCGCCGCTGAGGCGGTGTGGCTGCAGTGGTTGTTCCAGTGCTTGGGTCAGTCCGTGCCTACCATCATCCTTCGATGCGACAACCAGAGTGCTCTCGCGATCGCTGAGAACTCTGGTGTGTTCCACGCACGCACGAAGCACATCGCTGTCGAGTATCATTTCGTGCGTGATCTGGTGGAGCGGCAGTTGATCTCCATCGTCTGGGTGGGCACAGACTTGCAGCGCGCTGACTTCCTGACCAAGGCACTGGCACGTGGGAAGTTCCTCGGGGCTGTTCGTTCCGTCGGATTGCGACCCCTGTCCGAGAGTGGGTGATTGTCCGGATCCCTGTTGAGCACTCTGTGTTGCACCGGCACGCGTTCTGCACGTGTATGGACATGTGTACCATCGGGTCATGGGGGAGTGTTGTGATGTTGTCAGTCATACACAGTTGTACAGTTGGTTGTGACCACTCGGCCGTATCCATGCTCGTGCAGATCCTTGAGGCGGACCCAGCTGGAGACAGAGTTCCCTGAGGTGATGCTCCACCCGCTGGAGGCAGCCTGGCAGCCTACCCAGTGTACCAGAGGGCTCCCACAGCCCACGGACTACGTTTGGAGGTCTTCAGGATTTTCTTGGTGGACAGCCCTGCCAGGCTGATTTACATGTTTGTTTTCTTACACTCTCCGGCTGTTCCTGGACGTAGGCGTGTGACCAGTCGTTGTGTCTGTCTTTTTGTTGTGCATCCGTAGGATCAGACGGCGCTCCGTTTGGACGCTTGTGCGCAGAATTATGGCCAAAACAGTGGTTTTGGGCCGGTTTAGGTTTGACAGGCACCGCCGTGTGCGCCACCCGCCGTGAGCCACGGCGGCTATTTATGCTGTGGACCTGTCATTTGTTATTCCTCTCTGCATTTACTTCAGTTGAAGCTTGAGATACAAGTGCACGTGTCTCTCCCTACCCTTGCTGTCCCTTGCATGACCTGTGTGTCAACCAGCCAGACCCGTGCTGTCAGGCTAGCAAACAGAAAGGCTAGGAAGCTTCCTGGAATCTTCTCAATGTGGAGGGTGATAGTCGACAAGAGGATCAACAACTGCGAGTTAGTCAATCGCACCCTGCGCGCACCACCTAGACATGAATGGTAGAAACCACACCGCCCTAAAAGGTATGTGTTCACGCAAGCAAGGAGCATCAATGATTCCAAGAGACCAGTCAGAAGTGATGGCAGATGCATCACGCCTAGAACTAAATAACTGCCTCATTTTGCTATCACCAACAATGCCATCCTAAATTTGGGCCAGCTTGAGCGAGAGATTTCAATTGTGGACAACCTGTTAGAGGAGAAAGTTGTGTCAATTTACTCTTCTGCACATGTCTTTGCATGTTGGGCAGGTTAAGAGGCCAAAGTGTGTCGGCCACGATGCGAGCACAAACCAACACTCCCCAGTGATCCACAGCAGCAAAACCGCACATGCAACGAAGGGGTGTATAGAAAACTTGACAAAGTACAGGAACGAGCTCTAGGGGTGAGTCAGCATGCAACGACAACACATCAAGCGAGATGATCATGTACACAAAGCAAGCCGACAGCATTTACTGCGGACGGCTCTCAGCAGCATTTTGCTTCTGAGAGCCTGCGTGCACGAGTCAGCATGGTGCTGCCGTGTGTGGATTCAGACAACTCAGACATGAGTTGTGTGGAGGAATGTCCTGAAAGACAAAGTGATGTCTGACATTGATGTTCTTTGTGAGTGGCACGTGCTATCACTCTCCAAAAAAAAGTCTCCATGCTTTGATCGCTACATTGCAGGTTGATGGAGCACATGGGAACACACAGCATGTGCTATAGACGACAGATCCAAGGACTGTCACATGTCCAAAAACCGACCGGGTGGTACTCAACTTTGCTCAAATCCAGAGCCACACAACTCCGAATTCTTGAGTAGCACCGTGGTCCATCACAGGACCACGATGCTACTTAACAAGAAGATGTATCCTCAGCAACTGCGAGCGTCCATGTCATGGGCACAGTTGCTATCATTTTACCATCAACGACTGAGGGTTGCACTCAATCGCATGACCCGATGCACACCGTAGAGAGCGTGCAACAAGTGACATGGAGTGGAGCCTCTGTATGCCACATTGGAGTGCAATGCATGAATCAGACCAACAATTTCGTGGCAAACACGATGTCCATGAGTGCCATTGTCGCCAGATACATCTGAGAGCTCATGACACGGATGTAATCCATGATATCAACGTGTTCCTCTACTTTCAGCACATCAATTGACATCAGCAGCTGCTGGCTTATTCGGGTCATGGGTGTCGTTGCAGAGGTAATTGAAGAAGTAAATGTAGCAGGCTGTCTAAATCCTTGTGAACCTGCGGCGAGCAATGTTGCCTTTCCCTCTCGAGCTACATGCCAAGAAATCTCAAGCTAGTACGAGATCCCTCCTGTGCTGCGTACACTGTAGCAAGACCTTGGCCGTCTAGAAAGCAGGGGGACTAGGAGAGGCAATGAGGAGGTCGTTGACACATACAATAATGGCTGCATGGAGCCGATGGTGGGCTGACAAACAATGTAGGGTGGAACGTGCTGCGGCATTAACCCTTATCTAACAAGGTGGTGACCTCCATGTTCCAACATCGTGGGTGTTGTTTCATTGCATAGAAGGCATTCTGGAGACACCAGAAGTTGCCCATGTCTTCATTGAAACTAGGATCGCAGATTATGTCTTCGTAGATTATCACATCGTCTAGCTTTCTGTATAGACAGGTGTTGTTGATTTCCATCTGCTTGAGTTTCCAGTCATGATGAGAAACAAGACCGAGGAGGTCTCAAGCAATGGTGTACTGACCAACAGGTGTAAATCTCTTGTCAAAGTTCACCCCAAGAATCTCAAAACACCCTTTGTGGTCAGGCGTCGTGCAGATCGACCAAGCCTTGTGGCTTTTGCTTCTGTCACTAAACCCATAGGGATGGCCTTATGGACCAGCGACAAGCTCAAAAACATTGTGTTATTGTAGTGTTTCCAGCTCCTCCTACATAGACAACTCCAATAGGGAGGAGTCAGTAGCACCATAAGCGTGACGGACAGCGTTCGCCTCTGGTCTCTGCAGGGAGAGGCCACCAGGAGAGAAAGAAGGTGCAACATAGCCAGAGGAAGAGGAGTCAACCGCATTCTGGATTTCCTTGATAATGAGAGAGTAGCTGAGAGTTGTATTAGGGTGCATGACACCAACAGGAAGACAGGCATCGAGGCATATGACAAGGATGTTGTAAACAATGGCGGGGTCAAAAGGAGTAGCACCAGTTCTTAACTTGATGCCTTGCTGAGGATGGGGAGACCCCCGTCAAAGGGTGCTCTAGTGGAATGAGAAGTCAACGGGCACTGCCTAGCCCCACAAATGGAGGTGGATGGACCAGAGGACTGAATGGTGGAGGAAGCCACAGGAGATGCCAGGACTGAAACAGGAGACTATGAAAACCATGACTCATGTGACTGTGTAGGTGAGTGCAAAGGAAAAAAGGAGGATAAAGAAGCAGGTAACCATGCGTGCAACAGTACAGGCTATGGACATGAAAGACCTCATGGCAAGCCAGGGAAAACCAGGGAAAGGAGTTTACAGATGGATCATAAGGGAATGAAGATAGGGAATCAGAAAAGAAAGGCTCTGCCAATGTCAGGTAAGACAGGAAAACCAGGCGGTGTAAAACCATCATAGGAGGATGACATAGGTAGAGAACCTCCCCCAAGATGTAAGAGCGGAGCAAGGGACAAGGAAAATGAAAGACGGTGGAGATCACGCTAAAACATTTCCTCAAAGACACAACATGGGGATGGATCCCACAAGTACCTGGCCTTTGGCACATTTGATATCCCACGGAAGATGCCAAGGTGACTTCGATGAGAGATTTTTCCGTCACTGTGAAAATAGTCCTGTTACACGCACGAAAGAGGTCGGCACGATTACCTGACCAAAGCTTGAATGGTGTGAAATGCTAAGGGAGAGGATTACTTGGAGCACGGTTCCACATCCACACCGTGTATCTTACGGATCCAAAGGCGAAAACATGTGACTCAATGGAATCACATAGAGGAGCCCGCATGCTAACGATAAGCGTGCAATTCCAATGTTTGGAGACGATGTTTTGCTCATCTATGTAAGGGGCAGAGGGCACCATATACACCTCATGAGACTCAAGAAGATGAGTGGTGGGGCCCGTGGACTCACACCTGTGATCAGATTGTATGGCATGAAGCTGGCGCAGATAAGCAAGCTCATTCTACTCGAGAAGGGTCTGGATGACAGCACTCACATTGCTCTTGTGATGAAGGGTGAAGACACAATGGGAGCGGGAATGAAGCAACCTTGATCACCAAGAGATTCATAAGAAAGTGGCCCCATGTCATCCGCATTAGCAAGATCAAGTGCATGAGAGATAAGGGTGTGAAATGTAGAGAATAGAAAATGATGCATCTTTACCTTAGCAAGTTCGGATAGTCGGCGAAGCAGGGGACTGAGAAAGTGGATGCATCAAGGCTAGCAGTTGAAGGAGTGTGGACAAAGTGATCTATTTCCACAGTGTGAATGTGAGGGAGGCAATAGAGGAGGAGATGTGTGGTCCGTGCATGAAAACCATGCAAAATGAAGCATAGAAGAGGCGGTGAAAGGGGAAGGAGGAGAAAATGAAACACTAAGGAAACGATTGTACCAGCCACAACAATGAACCAAACCAAACGCATGTAGGAAGGTAGTACTAACATCGTGTTTGGACGCAAAGTTCATGACCTAGTCAGAAAGTGTTTTCACATACAGGAGACTGGATACAAGATTGGCCACTTAAATCACATTTGGCACAAACAAGTTCCCAAAAAGACCAACAAAGCACAAGATGCCCATGAAAGTTATCGACATCCAGTACAAAAAAAAGCGTACAAAGCTGACACAACTGAGTAAAACAAAGGAGGCGCGACAGGATNCACTCCTCCTTCCTCTTCTCTAGCTTAGTGGTGACTTATGAGGAATAAGCTCAGCTGCAAAACACTCAAAATTCGCAGCATCAACATGAAAGCATAGGCCCGAGAGCTCGAAGACTAGAGTAGTGATGATAGAAATGCAGGTTAAATCTAGTCGAAGATAGCCTCTGGAACTACCAATCAGGTTTGCGCCTATGAGCCTAGTAAGCATCGGCAAAGATTTCTGCAAGCATTCACTTCTGGTTCAACTTCACTATGTACAACATGCCACGTCATTGTCTTACAACGCGGTTGAGGGCAGGTGTTCTGCAAGCATTGTAAACATTGTAGCCGGGCACTCCTACAACTGGGGTCAATGGCAGCTGGGCACTCGTACAACATGTGGTTGCTTTGGGAATTGCACTATGTTGACCAGGACTCTCAGCTGCTTGACTTCCCTTTGCCTCCAACCAATTTGTTTCCTTGCCCTTCCTCCCCTTCCTTTGCCCTTTTTTCAAGAACATGTAGATGGCAGAGGGAAAGAATTCAGTTTTTTTTTGGCAGAGTAAGCCTGGATCAGGATGTCGAAAAGTCTTCTGGCACAAACTACATGGCAACGTTTCGTACTTGGATGCCTCATGTGAAAAGCTGTGAAAGATGTTTGGAATGTTGGCACGATGTTTTGTGGGATGTTTTGATGCATTCATGCTGGAAGACTCTCTCATCCTAGAAAGTTTTGTTTCTTCTTGTAGTTTATTCCAATGTTACTAATATTTTGGATTCTTCTGTATTCATCCATTAACGTGGACATTGTAAATTTGGCTTGCAAAAGCAATCATTGGTGATGTCACAGGAAAAATCCCCCATGTGATGTCTGGTACAAATGGACTTGGTTGTGCTGGAGATGATTCAGCCATCCAAATGCAACAAGAATAGACGTACCAAAAAAAACAGGAATTTGGGAAAACTCTCAACTCATTCTACCAAAAAACCACTCGCGTGTTTGGTGAAAGGAGAAAGAATAGGAAAAGGTGGTAGTACCACCCTCTATAGCTTTATCCTAGTTGTACGCCCTTTCCTTGAGAGATGGTTTGCCTCGTCTTGTTGTTCTCTTTGAATATAGAATGTAGATTTTGCGTGAACTTCTTGGCTACTTTCAATCAGCCCGGTCTCCCAATCCTCAGGTCCGTTTTTGCACTTCCAGGAATGAGTGTTTTCCACGCTCACCCACATCATCAACTTGTGATGACCATGATGCGGTTGAATAAATGCACAAGTGTCTTGTGGTTTGTGCGCTACTTATGTCACGATGGATTTCATAGCTTGCTGAACTGCAAGCAGCACCCGATGGGCCAGTACCCTACTTCGATTTGGCTCCGCAAATGTTTTCACCTTCCATAGGATGAGGACATGGTGGGTTTTCATAACAGAATTCAATCTCCTCTTCTTCCTACTCTTTCTTTTATGTTCTGTACACTCTTCTGATCTCCCATCCCTAGCTTTCTCAGTATTCTCCTTGCTTCCATGTTCTGCTAGCATCAGGAAATCCATGGATGATTCCTCTTTTGCTGCCAATACCACTCATGCATTCTCTGTTGCTTTACCCATGGAAGCCACGGCATGCCCATCTTGTCATTGGCACTTTTGACAAATTTGCTGGCTTCTGTTGTTGTGCCAGTTGAGGGGGAGTGTGTGCACCTACTCAGTATGACTACAGCCATGAAGGCATGAGTGGCAACCTCACAAAAAGAAGTCAAGGACATAGTTGTGCCTGAGACTGTATAAAACCAGGAAACATGGTACTTCTGGTCATGTGGCATATTTGACTTCTCAGGGAGGGGCTGGTAAGGTGCGTTTGGTGGAGTGTCACCCTAGTTATGTGTGAGTTACATCAGAGCCCACTTGAACTATATGTGCCCTGTCAATGATCACTGAGGAGAAGGCAATGGTGGAACCTAATTCATCCGTAAAGGCAAAAGGCACTTGCTAAAATGAACACAACATTACACTCAAAGGTCCTTCTCGATCTTGTCTCTTCAGAAGAATGCTCTTCATACGGCTTTTTTCAACATGATGTTGACATATGGAAATGTCCTTGCCACCTATGTGGATGGCACATCTGCAATAGCTGCAATATCACAGGCCTGTGATACAGGAAACTATTGTAGGGCCAGGTTTCAAAATGGGCTGAACTAGTTTGTTCGCCAAACTTTATGATTTCAAAGGGAGATTAACTTTTAATAACAATCATTCCACGTTGCTTTCATGCCTAAAAGACAAAGTTTCCTATGATTTCCGATAACCTTGTCATTGAACTTGCAATTTGCGGGTGTTGAACCGAATTTATTGCTCTCAAGTATGATACGTGTTTGAGGCTTTCATACTATGTGTGGTAGCACAACAGTGCAAAGCAATCATGTAAGGTGGCCGAGCCACAACGAAAAACGCAACACATGCTAAAAAATTACAATGTTCAGACACTTGAAATTACAAAGGTTGGGGAGAACGGAATTATTTCATATGGACCGTTCCCTTTCACAAAAGGTGAAAAAAACTTGAAATAGATGAATAATTCACTCATTAGTCTGCTCCGGGCTTTGGTACTTTCGTGGATTGGTTCAATCTAATGAATTGATTTGGTGAGCTCCAAGGCCAATAGTTTTTATGCCATGTAATTCCATCGCAAAATTGACTGATGTCGTGCGAGGCTAACAATAAACTCCGTAGAAGTTCGCCAGCCTAACTGGTTTTTAGTCCAGCCACTCAAGATCAACACCAGACTAATCAGTCAATTTCCAAACTTTGAGCGGCAACCCAAGGACTTTGAGACACCACCTCCACGGTACATGAGTGAGGACGGCTTTGACTGCTGAGAGATCCTCTTTCAGTTGTCTTTGCAGGCCCACATCCGCGAGTTGTGCTTTGGATGTGCAACCCGCAATAATGAACATCACTCAAATGTAGGGGTAGTGGGTCTTCAAGAAGTCGCGGTAGTGGTTTGACGTGTGCGGGCGCCATGCGTCGAGGAGCATGATCATTTTCTGCTTCCTGACAACCTTGTCCTCCATGTTGCATTGTATCTTGTACCAGGGAAGGACAACATGTGTGATCCAGTCACGTGTTGTCCGCGCATTTGCCCAGTGATTGTCTAGGTGACATGAAAGTGGTGCTCCTCGCGGCAGTGCTTGGCATCAATGTTGTCAGGTTGGCAACGCGCGGTTTTGCCAACATAGATGAGCTAGAGTGGGAGCATCACTCTAGCCATCGTCGATGCTACAAGCGTCGTGATTTGGCGCTTGTCATCAAGTGCTTGGATGCCCAATTCTTTTGCTCTAACTGGCACGTAGGTACGTTCCCCTGCATGGCAGAAGAACACATCATTTAACGATGCTCATGCCAAGGACATTCATGCAAGCTTCGACAAGGAACGTCAAAATTTTCACTTACCGGTGGGCGCGAGGCTGATGCCTATATGGTCGCCGTTGACCACGAACGATGTCGGCATGTTGTTCATCACCATCTGTGCTGCCACGCACTTGTGCATGGCCTGCACCTGCTCCTCCCATTGCGTAGGCAGCTTTTGTGCAATAGTTGTGCCACATCTATACATTTACCACATCTTTTTGTAAACCAAGTCACGGATCCAGGACCGGAAAAAAGTCATGCTTCCGTCTTTCTGAGGAATCTCTTCACGTTGATGTTCAAACGTGAGTGCATGTAACAATCCATGCAGGTTGGCCAAGTTGATGACGGTCCCAGCTTCCCTCATTTCCGTCACCTTGTTGATGACGATTTGATCGAATCCAAAATGACGAGCAAAAAAAATATGCGCCCGCAGTACCCATGTGTCTGTTTGTTGGTCGGTCCTTGCACCTTGATTTGTACCATGTGAGTGAGAAAACTTGTGAACTTTGGCAATAAAACAACGGACTTGTTTTCAAACCAGTCCCGGATCGTTGATGCGGCCAGCTGATTGTAGATGCAACGGTTGCCCGGCTCGCGAAACAATTCTCGCAACAAGTTCACCGCCTAGTACGCGTTGCCTCCGGCGACCATGGCCCCATGGATGCGGGGGAGGTGTCCGTTGCCCAACCAGTGGACGTAGTCACCGCGAGAAGCAGATTGTGGCATGAAACTGTCAGTGCGCGTGTCTGTTTCACGCACATCCGGCTAAGAGGAAGGCAGCAGGACCTTGACCGTCAATGCCGCGAAAGAAGGTACAGCCAATGTCTCACAAACTGCCTAAAGTACCGGAGCATTCTTCTTCAGTGGACGGCCGAGACGTCAGCGCGAGGGCAACTTGCATGGCTTGGGATGCATGGTCTTGTGTACATCGAATTGACAGTCACGCTTAGCTGCGGCCTTGTCGTGCATGAGGCGCTTGAGGTTAAAATGGAAGAGGGACTTCATCGTGACTGGGGACAAAGGTGACAACTTGACAGAAGCATGCACCATTTTTGGGCCGTGCACTACCTCCATGAGCGGCTCGACTGTCTCTGCCCGTCTCGACCGGGAGATGGGTACAAAACATCGGTGCGCATCTCATGGGAGACGGGTAGTGGACATCGGACGGCTGTGCGACATGCACTCCAGGTACAGACGTGCGTTCAAACTTCAAAAGTTCAAACTTTGTCTGTCGGAAGGGTCAACCTCGTGTGGCATACTGCACCTGAACTAGTGAGCAAAAATGAAAATGTCCCTTTTATCAATGTACCCCATTGAACGCGCACCGAAGAAATTAAAAAGGGGCAAAAGTAGGAGAATATGACAATCACTATATTGGCGTCCAAAATTTGAGTGAATGTACCAATCAGTACAGCATCTTCTTTCATAGGCAATAATCATTTATTTCTCAAGAGACTAGTCAGTCTCTAGGCACATATGTTAACATGGCTACTACAAACTAGTTTGGCCTGTTGAAGTAGCGTCATGGGGTATGGTGTGGTGATTCTTTCAGGAGATGCATTGGTTCCATTCTCTCATACTCATTCTACAGACTTAGATGCACATGATTCACTCTAAGTGGTGAACACAGAACACGGTTGTGGTGCTGCTTGTGGATGCTGCGACTGGGTTCTCTGTAACATGTGAGGCGTACTATAAAGGATGCATGACCACCTTCTCTAGTGCTTGGCAATCCAGGTAGATGGGTTTATGCACTCATGTTAAATTTTTGTTGAGGTGACAACTAATGTAGTAATCTATACATGTTGAGAGTCTTCCTTTTGGTTTATCACACATTGAGGAGCCTGCAAGAGCTTCATATTCACTCCTTCAGATCTTGTGCCGGATGAGTTTGGCTTAGAAGAAGTAGCTAGCTGAGATTGACGAAAGTAACCGGACAAAGGAGTTATTGATTGACAGGTTCAGGTTCATGCTTGTGCATGATGAAGTTGGGCATGTGGAAAACCCATACTTTGTTTTCTAGTGATTTCATAACATCATTGGCTTTGGCAAGTGCATAACTTGACAAATGTTGGAGAATCAATTTCACTTTGAATCGAGAGTTTTGGGGTTCTCATTCACATGGTTTTTTTTGGTGCGGAGGAGGTTTTCTCATCTCTTTGAATTGCACATTGAAAGCTTCATCAGCCCATAAGGATTTGTGTCGTATGGACTTGCAACCATACTAGGATCAAAAGGGCATATGGGGTGAGTGTCACGGAGTGGACTCAAAGAATACTTGAGTAGCTAATGCATTGATCATGTGATGCAACCAGTGCATGATGGTAACAAGATGCTTCATCGAAACCTTATGTTAAGATTTTTTTCTCAAGTACTGAGTACTCAGGCACTTTGGTTTGATGCTGGAGGAAACATCTTGTTGACTAGGACCACAATTTTCTCGTGTTTTATGGTGTTCTCATTTGTTTTTTGTTTTTCATCANCATTTCAACATCACATCTAGTTTAAAAAATAATTAAAGCAGGGAAATTGTAAGGTGGGAATCATGGTTTGGTGGGCACAAGGGGCAAATGCACCTATGTGATTTCATGTATGTGGATCATGATATTGCACATACATTGGAAAAGAGGTTGTTCTTCCCCACCTTCAAAAGACAAGGTATGAGCCTTTGAAAAAAAAAAAACCAAAAGGATAACTCATAAAACGGATTTTTGAAAATGTGACAGATGTACTTGGGTGCCCAACACGAAAGGTATCGGGATCCGTGGCTCTACATCACTAGCGGATTTGCAAAAACAATACACCTTCCTCCTCTCAAGTGCATTATTCCTCCATCATCAAGACTAAATTTGAGGAATGTTGTATGTATTCTTGGCACGTGAGAAATGTGGTGCTCATTATACATAGGAAACGTGGAATGTTATGTCATGCTACCGATTTATACACGACCTGACAATGCATTCCATTTGTGGCCAGTAAGGCTTTCATGGGCTCTTCCCAGCATATGAAATGCATTTTTCCTTCTTGTTTTAGTAATCTAAACGTCATAACCTATTTCCTCTGTCTAGAAAATGATTTTCATGGACGAGTTTTAAAAATCCGATGATCTTGAGGAGACATCGTGAAGATGTTTGAAGTTTTAAAAACAAACCTCTTAGAATTAAGTAATCATCACAGTGCCACCCAATTCTTTGGTGAGGCTTACCTAATTGACCAGTGAATCCAAGGTATCACAAACACTAAAGAGCGACCAAAGAGCGGCTGAAACCTCATGTATACCTTAAATGCATGTTTTCCATGTCATGAAAATTTTAAATCAACTATACTTCGTGCTTCCAAAAAGTTCTCTAGCATCTGTATTCTTCAAGTCGAGGTGCTTTGTCATATATTCTATGTGGACCACTAGTGTTTACCTTGATTTGAAGCTTTGCCTTAGATTGCATTCATGGTGGGGGAACATCCGTCACAACTTCCACAAATATGTGCTTCTTTGTCACCATCAGGTTTTCCCATTAAACCCATGAGATTCAATGGAATAAATGATGTCTCTCACCATGTTTCCATGGCCTAGTTCATCCCAAAAGTCAATTTTTGTAACCGATGAAACATGGATGCTCTTCCTTAGTCACATTATCGAACAAAACAACACTTGTTGGGTAATCATGCGAGATCATGATCATTGATTCCATGATACCTTCTTAATAAAAATCATGAGACGTTTCCATTGCAAGAACTTGAAAAGACGATGGTTTTCATCCATGTACTAGTTTGAAACCAAACAAGTGAATCAACAGCAAAAGAAATAGTGGGAAAAAATCATGACCCACCTACTTATCATACATAGAATAATTTATGGAGGAAGAAACAAAACGACCAACTGGCTAGATACCCACCATGTCCGAATTTCGAGCTAGCGTGCCCACAAATTCTTAACTTAAGATGGCATGCCCAATTGGTTTTAGCTTTCAACAGGCTACATCCATTAATAAAAGAAATCAATGGCATAAAGAAAAGGCACGCGGACGTCATGTTGCTACTACAAGAATGATAGCTTTGGAATGCTGATATCATCCTACTCCTCGATCAATTACAACCCCCTCTTTTGAGGTGTTTATGATTTTTCTTTGGGAGGGGTTTGCTTGGGGTTTCCTTGCGAGGTATAAGAAACCATGTATTTTGAAAGGGAATTTGCTAGGCCTCGCTATCGCCGGGCCTAGAAAATGCCTCTAAAAGAATCAAAACCCTCAACCTCAAATGGAAATTAGAGTTGGTTTATTGTGTAGTTTTCATGTAACATAGGGTGGTTCGTGTGCTGTGAAAGAGGAATAGATGTTTTGAAATGGGATATTTTAATCAAATGTAATGGAGCAATGTTCCTCATGTCTATTTTAAAATTTGAGTGTGTAAACCCCATATAATCATGTAGGATTTTAATTTTTCTGGAAACCCTAAACGTTGTTATGTGTTGAAAAGACATTAAAATA
Source organism: Penium margaritaceum (assembly GCA_023375785.1). Lineage (NCBI taxonomy): Eukaryota > Viridiplantae > Streptophyta > Zygnematophyceae > Desmidiales > Peniaceae > Penium > Penium margaritaceum. Next base: position 61,462 of record SZWC01003184.1, read on the forward strand.
AGGATCATCAATCCATCGCGATCTTGCGAGGGACTGACGGTCACGATCGAGCGACGATCACATAACCCTAGTCGCCATGCTCCATCAGCAAAGCATGTCATTCATTGAGCATGGCAAGCGAGAGTCAAATACCTCGTTCATTTTTGAAGAATTGGATATTCCATGTCAAAACAAAGACTCATGGCTATGCCAACTTTATATTGCACACGGTGCAGGCATTCAAGTGAATTCCGCAGAACGAAATTGTAAGAACTTGTCTATTACTTTACATCAGACAATGTTGGTTGAAGCTAGAATAAGGTTGAAAATCCTGTGTGCTCGACTTGTGCTTGCAGTGGCCTACCGTATCCCACATTCAAGTTTTTTTTAAGATGCTATGAGTTTCTTTGCTTTCCCTGAAAATTGCAAAATCCTAACATGGATGGTGCATCTTGAAAGATACACAATAGCAATTAAAACTATGATCTAACCCTCAGAGCACAATGTAAGATACACAATGTTATTACGGTTATGTAGTTTGTTTTTATACAAACCACTGATTTGGAGATCGCAAGACACAAGAAGAATTATGGCACCCCAAACAAACCACCTTTTATTGATGGAGAGACACGTTTAGAAGGTTTAATTTCTCTGATTTTGGATTGCTTTATACAAGGCATAACAAGTTTTGTGTTCCGGGATAAATGATGTCAACATATCTTTGGAGAATGGTGCCTTCATTATGAGTTGGAACACCATTTACTTGCCAAAATGTTGCCTACAAATGTATTTGACCTTGTTTAAAGGGCCATGCACCAATTCACTAATTTTGATTTTTATTACAAGATCCCATTTTACCCTTTTGATCTGTTATCATTCATCATTTATATAATTAGAAGGCAAAGAGTTTTTGTAAGCAACATAACAACTGGGGCGTCATCATTTTCATGCTTCTTGTTGGCTGAGTTTGGTGGACACTTTTCGTGATTCTTCAAAAGAGTTATGAATCACAACATACTTGCAAATTGCGTAGGTAGCAATGCACCAAAATGATGGGACAATTACTTATGATTGAAATCGAAGGAATGAAAGGTTACAGATGTAGATCCCGCCCCCCCTACTTGAATACTTTGAGAACTTTCAAAGCATAAGTCTATGTGAGGGTCTTTCAAATTCATTCTAGCCATTTTAAGAGATATAAAACTACCAAGGCTGGTGATAAGTTCAACATAGACTTTTTTGCTCAAAACACCCATCATCTGTCCTTAAGATATAAAACTGAAATCAAAAGGATAAATTTATGATACAATCCACTATCTCTCATAGTCTTCACACAAGGTTCCGCGTGCACTAGAAGCGAGTGCTAACTTTTGCCAAATTTAAGGATTCCCTCATACTCATTTGTGGAAGGGCAAAAATGAACAACAGTAGGGAGAAGGAGAGAATAGAGAATACTTAAAGGTAACGTTTCTTTCACATAATCTACATGCTTGTAGAACCAGTTGACATGTTTGTTAATCCTGGGCATATGTCTCTCTTCCCGATTCGTAGTCTAGAAGGGTGTCCCTTCCTTTTTCATCTGCCTTGGAACAAGCTGAGCATACAAGTATTATCAGTAGAATTTCCATACGAGACGGTGAAGATGAGGTCTAACCAAGCCCCTACACGTAAAAAGGAGCAGAAATATGCACTTTCATTCTCATAGACATGACATAAATTATTCATGTGCATTACAAACACTTCATTTAAGACAATGCCCATTACTGGTGCAATGATTTAGATCTGAATTTTATGAGTCCGAGGCAGCAGGCAAACATGTCCGTAAGGAATCATCAACATTGTCCAATATGCCATGCACAAGAGTGAATAATGAATCAAAAGAATTTGGCTAATCAACAAAAAGTCTTCTTTCATTTTGCTCTGCATGGAAAGCATGTCACCGTGTGGGGAACCATGTGTTTACATAAATGAAAAAACCAGGGAAAAATCGTATAACACTAAGGTTTCTCCAAAACTAATTGATAGTAACATCTTATCAAAGATGAACCTAAATCAATGTGTGAAATTGATTTTTGTTTCATGTGCATGATGAAAACGAAAGGAGGGTAAAATATTGCCCTGTGCTTAAGCAGTGGTACATTGCCATCGAGCCACAATGCTTGCATGCTACGCGACAAAGAAAAAGATGGATGTAGACGTCATTATAAAGAATCGGGACTGTTGTCTATTAAACTTGGACAATGATTAGCAAATAGTTTACGAATTCCTAGTTTTTACCCCCCTTATTTGAATCATTTCTCTCTTGTGCTTAGAAACATAAGAAAATCAAAGATGGAGAGACGACAATGAAACCTTACTATCAAAATAACCATCAATGCACCGGTTTAGGGCCTAGATTTTGCCACAACCAGAATCATTGCCATAGAGCCTAGGAGGAACAATATCCAAATGATGGAATTTGTGTATTTTAGTTGTAAAATAATATACCCGTACACCTTATGGAGTCAAAATGGACCATTTCTTCTTCTATGTGGTACATGGACGATAGTCATTTTATTGTTTTGGCCATGGTTTTAGTGACCCTTTGCAAGCTGGTTGCAGATCAGTGTCGTCATCCATACTAGCTACAATATGTTGGCGTACTTCAGATTTGAGCATGACAGACGTGATTTGAAAGTAGCCTCATAACACCTGTCACAATTGAGCACGCTTTGTCACCTTCTTTCAGTTCTCGCCATGAATGTGGTATTTGAGAAAAGGATTGTGCCAATGTGAAGTATTGACTTAAACAACCCAAGAAGAACTTACATGTCTTTAGAAGGGATTTGCATTATGAAGAATAAGCAGTCAACAAAAGTGATGGGACACATTATTCAAACCATATCTTTACACTTTGCAATAACAATGACAATATTTTTTATTCAAATACATGTATACATGAAGAACTGAAGTTTAAGATCAATTTTGTAGAAAAGCATTCATCATGAAGTTTAGTGGAAGAAATGTATACACATTGAAAGTTTATAGTTGAAGAAAAATTAAACACAATATCACGTTATCATGACTTTTATGAGCAACGTTTCAATCTTTTTTCTTATCATTATCACAGAGCTAAACACTTAGTATGGAAGGAAGAAACGTTTTTGTATGAAATGGTTTTCTCAGAAGATTTGATTAAAAACTAGTGTTTGAAATAATGATTTTGCAATTTGAGGTTAAACGTCGGGTTCTACTAGGTTATTGGATGTTTTTGAAAACCTGATAACCCAAATAAGATTGGATAAAAAGAACTCAAAAAATCAGCAAAATCTATTTTTTTTGTTAATAATGATTCAGAAACAGTTTTTAATTTTTTCATTATAGATGAAATATCATTAATATTTTAAAATGAAACAATATTTTCATTTTTTATGTCTTGATGATTATGAAAGAGAATTGTAAGTTAACGACACTATTCAGAATATACAAGTAGGATATGAAAGTGATCCATGTCTATGGAATGATGTGTTCATAAGAGTATTGGAATCCATAAACATTGAAATGTAATAAAAACTGGTTTGACAATTTACTTACCTCACATATACCTCTTGAAAATTTCACAATGCAATGCCCTAAAGGAGATCTCTATGTCCTTAGTGGGATGCATTTTTGAATATTGCATGTCTTCACAATCATATTACGCATGGCCACCGCGGCGGCCATACGTGAAAGAATGTACCAGAACGCGCTTGATTGTGGCTAGTATTGTAAGGCTACTTGCAAACGTTGCCATTAATGACCAAATTTGTAGTAGTGCGACAAATAATGGACATTATGGAGGACGACGAGGAAGCACAGCTACATTGAGAAGGCTCATCGAAATCAATGCCAGGGGTCAAGAAATGACCCTGGCCGGCTCTCCGGATTCTCTACTGTTTCGTTCTCTTCTATGTGCCGAGAACTCAAACTAAGTGCTGTTCGATGACATCACAAGACCCGTACACTGACGTGAGTGAATGTGACAGATCCTGAAGTGAAAGACATTTCCTTACCGAGGAACGGACAAGTGCCACCTTGCTTCCTGCGGGCTCACAGCAGAGTTTTGGCAAAAATAGAAAAAAACTTGCAGAGCACTCCTTGTTCTCGCTGTCGCTGTCATGGCTTGGATAGGTGGTTTCCACACAGATTTCACAACTTGACTAGAAAGGTTTGAAAACCAACGAGGGTTGACTGCTGCGCTTTAGCAGTCGCTTTCACGATGCTTTAAAATGTTAAATTTGAAATTGAGCTTCGTCGTCATCCGATTCGTGCAATGAGAAGATAATTGCTCTCTCTTCCTCGTCCGCACATTTCAAGGGAATGCGGTTTTTTTTTTTTTTGGCTTACGCCACAGAGGTGGAAACCTACACCTGCACCTTTCAGTGGGAACTTTACTGACAAGCTGTTGTTCCACGTTGGGGAAGACCACGCCAGGGAAGGTACCCTGAGAGGGACTCTCGAGGGTTATGTGGGAGTCGCACCCACTAAAACCACCCCTATTGAGAGTGTCGTAACACCCTCAGCGACCTGGGAGTAGGTAGGGTTTGGCACACCTGAGGTGAGCCCCACCTTTTACTGATGAAGTTTGCGAAGGACATTCCGGGAGATGGCAAATGAGTTGGTGCGTGGGTCCCAGGTTAAAATACCTGGCTTTAGCAGGTATGCGAGGGTTTTGGATGATCGTTGTGGCGGTTGAAGACGTAAGAAGGTATGGGCTTGACCTGGAATATGTTCCGCGAGAGAGTGGAGATATGGTGTGAGAGGAACATTGGGATGGGAGAGAGCCTCACATCGATGTAGCCAGATTTGTTGTAGGTATGATCCAAGGAAAAGGATCCATATTGGACGATGGTCTTTTCGACGGGGCACGAAGAAAAAGAGTTCCTGGGTAGACGTTATGTGGCCGGAGAAGTAGTGTTGAGCGGTCCATTTGAGGATGTTAGTACCCCTAAGGATCCGAGGGCAGTCAAGGAAACAGTGTTGGATTGTTTCTTCTTGGTTGCATCGAGGGCAGTTGCCTGAGTTTGGAAGAAAATGCTATCTCCGACGGACTTGTATGGAGCAGAGGAGAATGCGGAGGAGGACATCCCGGGCTTTGGGATGTAAAATGCGGTGATGGAACATGGGTAATATGGTTTTCCAATCAGGAGGTTGTGGTAGGCTTAGGGTCCATTTTGCAAGTGGGGGGGTCATGGTGGCTGTAGCTGGGAGAGCCGTTAGAAGTTGAGGGGTGAGCGGTGGGCGTTCGCTGATGTAGGGGAGGCGATGCGCCGGGAAGAGGTGAGAGCCCGCGTGGGTGACATAGGTGTTGTTTTGTACTATTGTAGGTACCGCAGCGAGAGTGGGGAGGTGTACTTGTAGAAGTCGAGGATGAGGGAGGAGGTGATTTGAATCTTTTGTGAGTAGGTATGCGCGGCACACAAAATATGTGGAGTGAACTTCTATGGGGGAGTAGATTTCCATGGGACGGGCAGTCAATGTACTTCTAAGGATAAAGAATTTAGAGAGGAGGAGGAGGGACTCATTGGTGGGAGCAGTTGTAAGCACCGCTTTCCAGTGGGAGGGAATGGAGCGAAAGATCTTGTTGAGAATTCGAATCTGAGAAGGGTTATAGCCGAGGGAAGAGAGTTCAGTGTTGGTGCGTTTGCGATAACCATGTTGTGGTGTGGGCATACAAAGGTGCTGAAGCCTTAGGCTTCGTTGAAAAAGGAAGGCTTCTGCAGGACGGATGCCAAAAGGTGCTTGGGAGGGGCGACGTATCCATCTGTTTAGAGCAAGCGGTTCTGCGGGCAGATCGTCGTGGCATAATAGAGGTGGAAGGATGGTAGGATTAGTGTTGAGAAAGGCTTTTGAGCATGCTTTCCATCGGTCTGAGAGATGTTGGAGAAGCGAGGGAGGAAACTGGGAGAGGGTGAAGAAATGACCCTGGTACGGGAAAGTTTGTGATGCGAGGGTTAGGATTTTCCAGGGACAGACAGGGGGGGTGAGAAGTGTGTAGACCCATTTGGCGTGAAGGGCTTGGATTTTGTGGAGTGGGTGGGTTAGGCCTAGGCCGCCTTGATGAATTTTAGCTGTGGCGACTGGCAAGGAGATGAGCTTCAAGGATGTGGCCGCATCCCTTTTGTGTGAGTGGTGAGAGGAGAGGAAGGATGTGAGGATGTGGAGGAGAAGTTTCTGGACATTGGGCGGTGGAGGGATGACATCTGCGTGATATAAGTATTTGGGTTGCAGGTATGCGTTTGCTAGGGCTACCTTGGCTTTGATGGTTGGGTAGATCCCATTCCATTTCTTGATGCCATCCTGTAAGGAGGTTATGAGCGGGGACCATGTGTGGAGAGGGTCATACAACGGAGACATTTGGATGCCGAGAACTTTTTCTGTATCAGAGGGTCCTAGGCAGGGAATGCGGTTTCGATGAGGGTGCCTCTTCACTATCTTCGCAGTCGAGTGCCGATCGTTTTTNGACATTGGGCGGTGGAGGGATGACATCTGCGTGATATAAGTATTTGGGTTGCAGGTATGCGTTTGCTAGGGCTACCTTGGCTTTGATGGTTGGGTAGATCCCATTCCATTTCTTGATGCCATCCTGTAAGGAGGTTATGAGCGGGGACCATGTGTGGAGAGGGTCATACAACGGAGACATTTGGATGCCGAGAACTTTTTCTGTATCAGAGGGTCCTAGGCAGGGAATGCGGTTTCGATGAGGGTGCCTCTTCACTATCTTCGCAGTCGAGTGCCGATCGTTTTTCATTTGAATTTTGAGCCTCAGCTCATCACTGCAGAAACAACGACTCTTCGATGCGTTCTGTTGCTCAAGAGCGAGAACACTCCACATATGCAGCCAACTGTCCAACGTCAAATGAAAAAGAAATGGAGGTTGCGAAACCCCTTACATATGCGACTTGACAACCCGAAAAAAACTGGAACGTCGTGTTTACCCACCAAGACCCTCGAGCGGCACATAGTTTCACTTCTCGGCAGCCAGAAAAGAACGAAATATACGAATTAGCGCGTGTTCAGCGCAGATAAGCTCTCATCGCTGCTCATAGGAGCGTCTCTAGAGTGTGAGCAAGATTTTCACGCCGTTTGAAGATTTTTATGTTTTTACCATTAAAAGTCAGCATCGCATGCATGAAACGCGTAGAGTTACGTCGGGTTGCGGAGTCTTTCGCACGTGTTTAATAGACATCCATAATGCACCCTTCGCCGCAAAAAGATGAATAGCACTTATCCCTCCCCCCTCCCCCCCCCCCCCCCNCTTCGAAACGCTGTCGTCTCTGCCTAAGGTTTCGTGCGCTGCTTAGCACTCTCTCCTCTCTCAATTGGATCAGGCGTACGAATGAGCCTTGACTGAGGCCGCATTGGGCTCTCGAACCTACGTCGGAATCGGCAGCAGCAGCAGCAGCCAAAGCGCCGGCTGCGCCGCCCCCAACAGCAGCAGAAGCAGCGGTAGCAGCGGCATCTGCAGCAGCACCACCGCAAATGGGCAACGCCGAGTCTCTCCTCATCGATTCCGACTCAGACGACGAAACCGAGGAGGAGGTCAAGCAGGAACGCCGCCGCAGGAGAGCTGCTGCGCGCGCACAGGTGGAAGCCGCCAAAGCAGCCGCCGCAGCAGACCCTGCTGCTGCTGCTGCCGCAGCAGCTCTCCTCTCCAACCCTCCTCTTCGGGGGCAGAGTTGGGACGCCAGCCACGTGCTTGGGGCCATCCACGAACTTTCCGAGGAGGACGCGCACGCCCTGGGCAGGAGCACTTCCACCTCCGGCCACCCCCTTCCCCCCCTCCCTCAGCGCGGACCCCGCTCCCCATCCCTGTCCAGATTCGGCCATTCAGGGACTGCCGGTGCGACCCAAACCGAAGCCGGGGGAGCCGTGGCCGGATCTAGTGCCACGTCAGCCCACGATGGCAGCGGTGGATGGGTCCACGTGGCATCTTCATCTCCAAAGGACGACGCCCGGAGCCACTCGAGGAGCTTGTCCGGCGAACGACTCTCGCCGGGGTCCCTGCATTCCGCTGCAGCAGCCGTCGCAGCAGCAGAGGCCGTCTACGGCACGACAGCAACCGCCGCCACTGCCTTGACATCCTCCACTCATCCCTTGAATGGCATCGCGGAAGCAGCCTCCGTCTCCGGGGGAGGAGGAGGAATTGGAGGAGTCTTTACTGCGGCGGAGTCAGCCGCGGCAGCAGCAAGCGGAGACGGGCAAATGCCAGCTCTTGCTGCGGTGGAAAGTCGAAGTCCAAGTTCAGATTCCAGTCGCGGCGGAGAGGCGGTGCGGCTGCACAGCGCTTTCGTTCCCATCACGACTCATCCTGTTGCTGACGGTGCTGTTGCTGCCGCTGCGGCGGCGGCGGCAGGTGCAGGTGGCGTCGCAGCAGGTCCATCCGTGGCGGTGGTGTCGATGTACGGGTCTGTCACTGCTCGCTCTCCCACGGGAGCTGCGGAGGTCGCCTATGAGGAACAGAGAACAGAAGGTGTTATCCCCTTGGATTATGCTGCTGCCGCTGCCCCCCTTACTGCTGCTGTTGCTACTGAGGCCGCGGGTCCGGATCCGGTGGCAGCAGGTGGCCTGGCTGGTCAGCACAGTGCAGTCGCCGCTGCCGATGGATTTCTGAGCCGAGAGAGGAGCCGCGGCTCACAGGAAGGGCTGCGGGACGCTGCAGTCAAGGATGGAGACCTGGGCGGGCCNATCAGAGCGGTTGGACAAGAGCAGCAGTCTGACGGGGTCCGAGGGAAGGGGGCGGCAGTTTCAGCCAGGAGGAGAACAGCTGTACGAGGATGACGAAGGGGAGTTTCACGAGAGCAGAGAGGTGTTTGACACCCCTCAGGCTTCGCCCCCGAAGGCATTCTCTGGAGTGGTCCCCCAGTGGGCCTACTCGGAGAACTTGCAGAATAGACTTGCTGACGACACGGCAGACGATTCGTGCAGCGATCTGGAGACGGACAACGGACTAGCATTGGCCACCGCAGGTGCCCGAGGTCAGCAGGGCCCTACCGCGGCCGCTGCAGCAGAGAGAGTAGCTTCTAATGCTCCAGCAGCCTCTGCTCCGCCCTCGTCGGGCAAGGACAGCTCAGGATTCGTCCTTTTCTCTCCTGGGGGCTCCGCGGCTCGATTCACGTTTGCTGTCATGGAGGGCCAGAGCGTGCTTGAGGAGGAGGAAGGTTCTGGGAAGGTTCCCCCAGGCATCTTAACGAACGAGACGCTGGCGATGCTCGAGAACGACCCAACGTTCCGCCAGATGCTGGGAGCTGCGGGCCCCGGAGGGCTTCAGATCACCCCTGCTCTCTTGTCCGCCACCGCCGTTCCCTCAGGCGATGGGCACAGTCAGCCCATCTTCTCCATCCACGGCACTCCGCATGGGAGCGTTGGGATGGGGCTGAATGAGAGAGGAGGGGCCGGGGGAGAGGGGGGACGGGCAGGTGGGGAGGTGAGGGTGCAGCAAGGGGCGGTGGGTGGGAGGAGGAGGGCGCTGCCGCTGTGGGTGATTCGACGAGGGGAGGAAGTCCGAGATTTCTGCATCGAGTTCTACATCATTCGGTGAGTGGAGCAAAGTAGACAGTGTTCTATCACTGAAGCAGAGAGGAGCAGTCCCTGGGAAACAAAAACTTAGACGTTTTGCCGGACGTTTTTTTATCAGAAACACAGAGGAGCAGTCCTGGAAAGCTCGGGAACGTGGTTTCAGCGCTTGGCGGAGTAGCGCCTCAAACCCTCCAGGTGCNGAAACTGCATGCCACTGCACTGGCGCATGCACGGGTGCACTGGAGCACAGGCAGGTGCATTAGTGTGCAAGAAGTTGCGTGGAAGATGAAAAAATTGCGTGCCTGAGTAGACAGGTGCATGGGCGAGTGGACAGATGCATGGGTGAGTGGACAGATGAATGGGTGAGTGGACAGGTGCATGGGTGAGTAGACAGATGCATGGGTGGGCGATTTCTGTTGAGGTGTGACCACAGACGGCTGCTATGGCCAACTGCCTTACTGTGAGCAGAAACAGCGGTGGCTGGGACAGGATGACGATGTCCCTAGCTCCAACTGGCACAGGGAACACGCACTTGTGCTGTCTGCCAACCATGCAACATGTTGGCAACCGTGTGCAACATGATCCTCAACTCCACCGCATGTGCAGACTAGTGCTCAACTCGACCGCATGTGCAGACTAGTGCTCAACTCCACCGCATGTGCAGACTAGTGCTCAACTCGACCGCATGTGCAGACTAGTGCTCAACTCCACCGCATGTGCAGACTAGTGCTCAACTCGACCGCATGTGCAGACTAGTGCTCAACTCCACCGCATGTGCAGACTAGTGCTCAACTCGACCGCATGTGCAGACTAGTGCTCAACTCCACCGCATGTGCAGACTAGTGCTCAACTCGACCGCATGTGCAGACTAGTGCTCAACTCCACCGCATGTGCAGACTAGTGCTCAACTCGACCGCATGTGCAGACTAGTGCTCAACTCCACCGCATGTGCAGACTAGTGCTCAACTCGACCGCATGTGCAGACTAGTGCTCAACTCCACCGCATGTGCAGACTAGTGCTCAACTCGACCGCATGTGCTTTCTGACTCTTGTCTCGAGCATCCACAGAGGCAGACAGCACGTGTTTTCTGACTCTTGTCTCGACCATCCACAGTGGTAGACAGCATGTGATTTCTGACTCTTGTCTTCGAAGTTTTGGCTAAATCCCATGGTCATCTGTGTCCGCATCCGCATCCACGTCCGAGTCCATGTCCGCCTCCGCATCCGCATCCTTGTCCCCATCCGCATCCACATCCGCATCCGCATCCGCATCCACATCCATGTCCCCATCCGCATCCACATCCACATCCGCATCCACATCTGCATCCACATCCGCATCTATGTCCCAATCCGCATCCACATCCACATCCACACCCACA
>SZWC01003184.1:107415-143196 GCA_023375785.1 Penium margaritaceum
TCCAGCGGTATGGTGCATTATCAGGACCCAAGGTGGAGACGAGCACCCTTATGCAGTTGATGTGTAGGTCCTGAAGTACCGAGAGATCGTTATGAAGTCTGGTCCTGTTTCCGCCACTTGTGTCTTCCATGGCAAGCCATAGACCTTCCCAGTAATTTGCTCCTGCGGTGAGAGGATTAATTGCTTTAGCCGGGGGTGCAACACGGACAACCCGCCCTGTTTCGGATCACAAGTGCAGACCATGGACAATGAACGGTTGGTTGTCTGCTGTGAGGTGCTTGTTATCAATTGAGACAGACACAAAATCGTTCTGAGAGTAGCACGGTCTGGAAACCAGGTGGATGACGAGTACGCTGAACAGGACAGCTCTACCGGAAGCCATGCTCAGCGATTGCGCAGCCACTGCTCGCAGCCCAACCTAGACTACATCTCGACTCAGGAGGTCATTCAACACCGAGGCGCGAATTGTGACGGGCGGAGTAACCAATGGTAGCGTGGAGAGCTGAAACGGACCACTTCGCTGATGGGCGAAGTGCACTAAAGCAGGTTTCTATCCATCTTCCCAATCACACTCAAGAAACACTCACAGGCCTGCACGTTAAGGTGGGGCTCCAAAACTTGCACAGGAATAGATGATTGCTCTGACAGAGGGTTCATGCCCTTGTATAAATCTTGAGTCAAAATCAGGAAACCAGCAGACTCATTTGTTAGATTGAATAGTCTTGTCCGAATGTTCTCTCGAGTTGATTGTGTAGGTTTGTGTAGCTTCCACCTGTCACTAGCGATGACGCGGTGATTATCCGTATACCCAGTACTGGTGATATAGAACGGCGTTACTGGAGAGCATGACGACATGATCCATGGTGCGGACGCAGCTAGCGCCAGGGCTCCGACGAGTGGTGGCTCCGTGCACTACCAGCTGCCAGACAGCTGCCACGACATTCCGGGTGCTTGCCGGGGTCCTTTTTGGATTTTCTGCAGACGCTAGAGGTTTCTCGGTGGACTGGCTCTCGAGCCTGATTTGCATGTTTTGCATTGTGTGTCCACCGATTGATGCCAGACTTGTGCGTGTGACCAGTTGTAGCGTCCGGCTCGAGCTTCTGCATCTCTAGGCTCAAACGGTGGTGCATTCGGATACCTGTGCGCAGGTTGATGGCCAAAAGAGTGATTTTAGGCCAGTTTTAGGACAAACTGAAACTACGCGTGCGTCACTTGTCGTGAGCCGCAGCAGGTATTTATGTTGTGTTCCTACCCAGACCCTTGAGAGTTGTCATCTCTCCTTGCGAATATATTCAGATTTGAGCTTCTTGACACTCTGTGCGTGTCCCTACCCAGACGAATGCAGTTTTTGCCTCTCACTTGTGACCGTTGTCACACGCTGATCTAGCGCTGACACCTAGTGTCGCGGCAAGTGGTTCGAAAGGTTCCTAGAAGCTTCTCTTGATATCAGAGCAGGCGAGCCACAGCTCGCGCTTGTGCACAAGAGAGACGCACCAGCACTAGCAGCAGTGAGTGGCAGCAGCAGTAGCCACCCACAGAAGCAGCTGTAAGTCCTGGGAGAACCCATCACAAGTACGTTGCAGCAGAGGCAACAGCGGCAGCAGCACACAACATTGGAAATGGCAGCGGCCGTTTGAGCCACGTGCAACAGCAGCAACCGGCGGCGGCAACAGCCACAGCAGCCGGGAGGCAGCAGCAGCCGCAGCCACGACAGCCAGTGCGGTAGTAACAATCACAGCCTCGAAGCTGAGCCGTCGAGCAGCAGCGGCGTGGCTGCTCACAACGAGCCTTGCAACAGCAGCAGCAGGGCAGCGCAGCAGTAGCGTTCCAGGAGCCATTGCGCATCAGCCTAGCAGCAGCGTGCAGCAGCAGTGCGTAGCACCGCCTTACAATAGTAATAGCAACTGCAACAGCAGCAGCACCGCACGGCAGCAGCAGCAGCAGCATCGGCTGCGGCGAGCAGCTGCATTGTGCAGTCACACCTGCACACGCGCATAGTAGCAGCAACAGCAGCACGCGCAGCAGGGGCAGCCAAGGCGGCAGCAGCACCTGCTGCTGCCCCCATTGCTGCGACAGGAAGCTGCCTTGCTGCTTCCCGCGGCGATCTCGCGGCGAGCTCGCGGTGATCGGCGAGCCCGCCGATCGGCGAGGTCGTCCGATCGACGAGCTCGCCGCGAGGGTCGAGCCAGGCAGCCAAAAGAAAAAGAAAATGGAGGGGGAGAGGACACGGGAGGGGGGGGGTTCCCGAGTGGGCCACCCCAGGACAACCCCGAAAGGGGCACCCGAGGAGGTGGCACCTAAGGAAAAAAAAGGGGGGGTGAAGAAAGAAAAAATATGGGTGCACCCATACGTTGGTGCACTAACTCGTCGTCGGCAAACGACGGCGACCGCAGCAACAGCAACGACCGCGTGAGACGCGGTAGTAGCAGCACCGGGGAAGGTGGTCAGAGGCCAGAGTCGTCGGCTGACGATGGCAACCGAAGAAAAAACAGCACCGAAGGCGACTTGGGGTCGCACGGCAGCCATGCGATAGACGCGTAGCAGTCGGACATCAACGTACCACGAGCGTGGTGGTGGCCGTTCTCGTGAACGCGTCACAACACATTTGAGACATTGTGCTTTGATCTTCCTGTTCCCCCTGTGGCCTTGTGCCAGCGGGAGCGAGTGTCTTATGCACTCACCCATGCCATGCTCTTGAGATGAACACACCGGCGTGGCAAGGGGCGCAGCCGGCGCCTTGGCCGACACCGGCATTGCAAGTGTGGGAGGCGCCACGAGCGTAGTGGTAGTTGCAGCCGTGGCACACGCCCCAGGCGTCCAACGTCTTTGCCTACTACTTTTGCAGTGGCCGACACCATGGCTGGCGCCAGTGTCGCCAGCGCCGTGCTGGGTGGCGACCTCCCTGGTTACGGTCCCGCCCTACTCCACTATCCGACTCAGAGACATCAGCTCATGCCGTCGCACCCCTCAGTGGAGCTATGGCGGTGTTGTACGCTGAGCTCCAGGGTCTGAAGCGCATGGTGCAATAGCTCACAGACCATGTGGTCTTTGAGCGGGCCGTTGCCACCGTGCCGCATTAGACACCCCTACCTTCCTCCTCGCCATCCTCACCTCCATCGGTGTCATCACCTGACCATGCCACTCCTCCCGACCTTAGCTCCACCTTTGATGCACTTCGCTCTGTCCTGGAGTCAGTTAGAGTCATCCCGACCGTTGACCCCTTCGCTTTTGTGCTAGTCCCTCCAGCTCGGCGTCGTTGCGCTCGCACTGGGCACGTGAGGCAGCGGACGACACATTTGGCGAGACGTGCCCAGGAGGCAGTAGCAGTCGCAGTAGTGGCAGACGTCAGCACGGGGATGACTCTCTCGTCCGTAGTTGCAAGGTTGTTGCGACATCCCTTCGCAGCTTCTACCGGTGCGTTGGTCGAGGGGGGGATGGAGTGTCTGCCGACGACCACCGAAGAGGGCAGCAGGGATGCCACAGACGGTGCTTCACGACAGGACGCTCTCAATGAGTAAGAAACATCTGAGGAGTTGTCCGACGTGGAGTCGGAGGTGGACGAGTGGTCCGACGCAGAGTTGGAGGCAGACATAGAGATGGGGATGGAGATGGAGACTACAGTTGACGTAGCAAAGACCACGACCACAGAGGCATGTGTGGCAGCAACAGTGGATGGGGCAGTAGTAGCAGTTGCGATGACAGCGGACACATGTGGAGCAGACGTCCATGCAGTGGGTGTGTCGGCAGCCATCGACGTCGTGACAGTAGTAGCAGTTGAGTCATTGCTACTGACAGGACGTAGGCAGTGGACGCGCTTGTTGGTGCAGACACCTCGATGGTCGTCGCTCCTATAGCAGCTGGTACAGCCTGCGTAGGGGTAGATACTCCCTCGGCCATAGCATCTGCCATTGCAGATACACATGCGGACTGGGTACCCGAAGAGGTAGGAGATGTCGAGGTTGCCAGCACTTCTGCTATGGCCAGTGCCATTGCGGTAGCTGTCTGTGGAGGTGCAGCCGTCGCGGAGGACGCAGCTCGAGTACTAGCTGATGCACCAACAGCCGAGCATGCCCCTGCACTCAAGCATTTACATTCTGCGCTTCGCGACCAGGAGGATGTAGTTACACGTGCGGACAGGCACCTACAGGACCTCATGCTTGAGCTACGTGCAATTAGCACATGTTGGTGTACCACAGACGCTGCGGGTCGTCGGTTAGCAGCAGTAGACGTCGAGGATGTGTACACGCGCCTCGAGGCTGCTGAGTGAACATTCCACGGTGTAGTGTGGAGACGGTCGGACTTGCATTGACAGTTGGAGGAGGTGATATCAGTGGATACTTCAGCAGTGACGGCCCGTGCAAGAGCAGCTGCCACCGTGGCCCGCACTGTTGACAGCGGTGTGGCGGTTGTGCCCACGGCATCCACTGAGCCTAAAGCAGTCACCCCTGCAGGCGCATCTACCGTGGAGGATGCAGAGCGAGCTGCAGACCTCTGCCTCATGGCTGCCCTCACTGGCATCGCTGACACTATGGCGGTTCAAGCCGGCGACACACCTACACACTTCCGAGCTACACTTCCTGTACCGGAGCGCCTGCGCTCCGCGGTCGACGAGCAGGAGGTGGATCTGGCTCGAGCGGAGGCGCGCGTGCAGGGTCTCATGGCCGAGCTTCGGGAGGCCAGCAGCCGTTGTTAGACTATGGATGTTTGGACACTGCAGGCTGCAGAGGAGTGCTTGGAGGATGTGCACACGCGTCTTGAGGGAGCCGAGAGGTCTTTACACGATGCACGTCGCAGACGGGCGGACGTTCAGCGGCAGGTGGACCATTGGTTGCACACCAGTGGTTGGGAGGAGCCCCAGGACACTGTACGGGCTCCCGATGACGGTGATGATGCAGCAGAGGTAGATTCAAAGACGGATACCGACGTCCAACCAGGAGTCGACGGCCGAGTGACAGGTATGCCAGAAGTAGCCGGTGCCTCTACAGTAGGACCACTTTCAGATGCAGACGCTGCAGATGTCGACACGTTGTCTGGTGTTGACGCCCTACCAGCAGCTGGTGGCCAGGCAACACATGATTCGACGGATGACCTACGCGATGAGGCGGCGAGGCTAGAGGAGGCCGTGGCTCGTGCCAACGCGCACGCGATTGAGGTCCACCGTGAGGTTTGTTCCGCGACTGCACACTTACATGTTGCAGATGCAGGCACCCGGCCGACAGCTACAGTAGAGCTCGACAAGCTGCACACACGTCTCGAAGCTGTAGAGTCCGCATGGCGGTGTGCGCCTCAGCAGCTAGCAGACATACAGCAGGTGGTGTAGTTGGAGGAGGCCATCAGCGCTACACCAGTCACAACTCCAGGTGATGACAAGGACGACGACAAAAGAGACGACAACGACACAGACGATGTCGCTCCAGGGTGAGGCTATGTGGGAGCACATTGGACCAACAACATTTTCACCCTTACTATTGTCTTGGAGGGGTGTGTGGCCATGGAGGAGCTAGCCTTTGCAGCCCAGGGGGGGTGTTGGTGTGTGGGCTTTGGCATGACACCCTTGTGAGGACAGCTTGTGTAGTTTGTGTCTGGCACATTGCTCCGGTTGAGGTATGCTGGTCGAGACCCATGCTCCTGGTGACTTGTACCGGTGTGACGTGGAGACCCATTGCCTCCATGTGGTATGTATGTTCCACGTATGCGAGCAGGTGTGGTCAAGACTCGGACCCCGGAAACATGTTCTGAGGGTCATGATTAGACCTTGTTGCTTTGTACCTCTTGTGTGATGTTTGGCACATGCGTGTGTGGATTATGTGTTGCACGGTCGAGACCCGGGCACTTGGTGAGTTACACCACTGTCTCGAGGAGACCTTGTATTATGGTTGGTGTTTACGACGGACAGTGAGTGTAGCCCCTCACGTGTCATTGTGGTGTTGGCTGTGTCAGCCAGGGGGAGTGGTGGTTTGTGTGGCTTCCA
The DNA here is from genome assembly GCA_023375785.1 of Penium margaritaceum. Taxonomy (NCBI): domain Eukaryota; kingdom Viridiplantae; phylum Streptophyta; class Zygnematophyceae; order Desmidiales; family Peniaceae; genus Penium; species Penium margaritaceum. The sequence goes on from SZWC01003184.1 coordinate 113,387, forward strand.
CCCGTCACCAGCGATGACGCGGTGATTATCCGTATACCTCGTACTGGTGATATAGAACGGCGTTACCGTAGAGCATGACGACATGATCCATGGTGCAGACGCAGCTGGCGCCAGGGCACCGACGAGTGGTGGCTCTGTGCACCACCAACTGCCAGACAGCTACCACGACATTCCGGGTNGACCTTGTATTATGGTTGGTGTTTACGACGGACAGTGAGTGTAGCCCCTCACGTGTCATTGTGGTGTTGGCTGTGTCAGCCAGGGGGAGTGGTGGTTTGTGTGGCTTCCACCCGTCACCAGCGATGACGCGGTGATTATCCGTATACCTCGTACCGGTGATATAGAACGGCGTTACCGTAGAGCATGACGACATGATCCATGGTGCAGACGCAGCTGGCGCCAGGGCACCGACGAGTGGTGGCTCTGTGCACCACCAACTGCCAGACAGCTACCACGACATTCCGGGTGCTTGCCGGGGTCCTTTCTGGATTTTCTACAGACGCTAGAGTTTTCTCGGTGGACTGGCTCTCGAGCCCGATTTGCATGTTTTTCATTGTCTGTCCACCGATTGATGCCAGACTTGTGTGTGTGACCAGCTGTAGTGTCCGGCTTGTGATTCTGCATCTCTAGGCTCAGACGGTGGTGCATTCGGATACCTATGCGCAGGTTGATGGCCAAAAGAGTGATTTTAGGCCAGTTTTAGGACAAACTGACACTGCGTGTGCGTCACTTGCCGTGAGCCGCAGCAGGTATTTATGTTGTGTTCCTACCCAGACCCTTGAGAGTTGTTATCTCTCCTTGCAATTATATTCAGATTTGAGCTTCTTGACACTCAGTGCGTGTCCCTACCCAGACCCTTGCAGTTTTTGCCTTTGACTTGTGACCGTTGTCACATGCTGACCTAGCGCTGACGCCTAGTGTCACGGCAAGTGGTTCGGAAGGTTCCTAGAAGCTTCTCTGATTGGAGTTGAACAAATGATTAAAACCATAAGTCGGTGTACTTACATGAGTGAGTTCTAGACACGTGATTGGATACATAAAATACTAGATAATTCGTCTCCACAAGACGTGTTTCAAGAATTTTGTCCATTTAGTTCAACTAATTACTTGGCTTTGGCCTCGCGAAGCCCCATAACTTAGCACTTGATATTGGGCGAATTCAATTGCTAATCCCACCATAAAAAATCCTCTCACACTAGAGAGCTGGTGAATGATGTAGTCAACAACCCGCGCAACTCCTTGCCTTGACCGTTCGCGCCGTCGCACGCTTAACCAAAGACTGATTAGTCAGTTTTGGAAGTGACCCTAAGCTTCTCGAGACTAATCCTCAAGTAGAGGTGTAAAACATATGAGAAATTATGATGTATTGCTTGATAGCAACTAGAACTGAATTTTTTTTACCAAACCAAGTGCAAGTTCTCACAATTTATCGATACAATGGGCGTCCTTCCTTCCAAGTGAAAATGATGAAGCCCTTGCAAAGTGGGTAATATGCCTTACACACACTAAGCTACACTAGCACGCGGAGGAGTACAGTGGCCACTTTGGCGAGATAAAAAATTGGCTTAGTCCAAAACATCTAGAGCCAGTTAATGATGCCAACATGGACGTCTAGAACTCTTGAACCGGAGACCATGGTGTGGATGTTGAACTGGAAATATTTTAGGGCATGCAGGCCCATGCAAAAACGAGCATGAGCTCTGTGTGTGAGTGCGATGCAAGACGGCAAGAATTTGGCTCAATCTGGAACGCTGAGTATAAAAGAAGAAGGAGAGAGTTCAAATGAGCCCCTAGCGGGCTTAAGTAGGGGCCCTGGCAGCTAGCCGCACCGGGCCCCGTCACCCCCGCTGAGCCCAAACGAGTCAGCGAGGAGAACACACTGCATTCACCATGATAACAATAACGGTGGTCTCCTCGAGGCAACGGAACAGCTCTCCGAGTGCCCGGGTCTTGACCACCAAGAAAATGGGAGTAGTGCCAGAAAATCTCAGAATTAACGTCCAGACATCACACACGGCTTTCCGAACATTGGATGCGCAAGTACAGCCACTGCGTCTCCTCGTTGCACCGCTACAGTCCACAGGGTGCGCGGGTCTGAACCCACCGAGAAAAATCTCCTACCTCCGGAGAAGCCAACAGGGCTACCGGAACGCATGGCGTCTCGTCGGCGCTGTAGTAGGTGCTGGAGAAGTCTCGGGACACTCCGGAGGCTCGTTGTATCGTCACGCCCTCCTCTATCATATACCGCCAACGTGGGTATATGCATAATGCATTGGCATCAGTCGTGACGAGTGGAAGCCACACAAACCAACACTCCCCCTGGCTGACATAGCCGTCCATGCCAGAACAAATGAACGAAGTCACAGAACAACAACGTATGCCAGACCACAATGTGCACTAGTAAACCACACACACACTCATCTGCTACCCATCAAAGGTCTCCCTTGACATTGGCACATATCACCAAGTGTCTGGGTCTCGACCATGAGAGGAGTGATGCACACATGCACAAATCAGTGTAATGCACATCATACACATGTCAGACGACAAGATGGTCTCCTTGTGACATTGGCGGTACCAATGCCCGGGTCTCGACCGCTACGAGCAATCCAACACAATAGCATCATCATCCAAATAAAGGATAATGGGAGAATCTCCTCGTAACACGGGTGCAACTCACCACGTGTCCAGGTCTCGACCACTAAGAGCGACTCAGCTCGCATGCACATGCCACACGCAGTATAGCCACACACCAAGACACACGATCACATGTTCTCCTCGTGACACTGGTACAACCCACCAAGTGTCGGGGTCTCAACCAATAGTGTGCTACCATCCACATGCAACTGTGCAGGCATGTTACATGAGCCACACGCCGGATGCTGTAGATGCTCACAGTAGCGCATGGAACTTGCCATGCATCTCCCATGACGTCACGTCAGGTCGAGGTCCACACAACACTCCCCCTGGGCAGATGAATCTGGTAGCGATGTCCTTGATGGAGATGCCGATTTTGTAGCTGAACAGATCCTGGGCGATGATTCATGTGGTGTGTCCATCATGCAGAGATAGCTCTCCCTGTCACGTGCGAGTTGGCTCCCTCCCTTAAAGACTAAATCTGTCTCCGGCTACGACTCCTCACATTGCAGCTGCATCACCTGGGGTGTACCAGTCCTCGCGTGACTGCCAGGGGTCCCAAATCACAGTCTCTCCTGTCCCCGCTCTACCGCGATGCATCTGTGTACGCCAGAGGAAAGGAAATGGGCAAGCAGCACGCATGCGTGGATGAAGTGGCGGAGCTGGCCTCCGATACGAGATAGCACACCCTCAGGCACAAGGGTGTACTACCAGAGGAGGAGGGCTGGAGCAACGAACCGGGTCACCGCTCATGGACGAAGGTGACGATGGAGGAGTAGCTGAGTTGGGTGGATGAAGATGCGTGATGGCAGCCGCACAAGGAGGAACGATGACACAGTCAACAGGAGCAATGATTGAGGAAAGTGAAGGCACGCTCAGCTCTCCCATGGTAGTGTCTCTGTCGAATGTCATAATCCCCGAGTATGGATGTGCCAGATGCGGGTGGCGGAAGGCTCGTGCCGATAGTAGTGATGCTCCCCTCCTCTGAGAATTGCTCTCGTGTTGCCATCATTTCCCGCTGCAGCATCACTACACGCTCCTGTAGGTCAGCGTAAAATGCCTCAGATATGTGGAGGTGGTCCACGACTACCTCGTGTAGCATAAACTCTGCCTCACTCGATGCTGCACATGCAGACTGTAGAACTCGCGAGTACAGATCTATCTGCATGTCTGCATGTGTTGGTGTTGCTGCATCCTCCTGGGTATCAAGCAAACTCACAATGTACTGAGATGCTGCAACATCGGATGTAGATGCAGGTGTTGCATCCATACCACAGCTCGTGTCTGTCATACGAGGAGCGAGCGGTCGCACACCAAGAGAGAAGGAGAAAGAGGAGTTGTCAGAGTCCGCGGAGCATGTGGAAATGTTGTCCGTGCCGGTACTGCCACTCTCAGCGTCCATGTGATAAGCAAGGTCACCAACAAGTGAGAACGAGGGGGCAGAATTCAGCTCCTGCTGACGATGTGACTCCATCTGAGTGTACGGATCTGCTCCAGCGTCCTCGTCTGCCATTGTAGTGGACACATGCGTACAGGACTCCGGCTCAACAATGCCCGTCAAGGCAATTAGCAAGCACTACTGGCGCTCACGCACTGTCTCGCCGGGAAGGCTAGTCGCTGCCACCTGCTCGATGATAGAGTGAGGACCACCATCTGACTCTGTCATGTATGTCGCTGCTCCGTCGTGTGTACGAGAACCCGGAGATTGTAGGAACATGGACGATTCCTGACGCTGAAGCTGGTCCTCAGGCAACGCTGATGAGACGGTGGAGCCTGCTGTGTCTGCTACAGCATATGTCATAGCGACATCTCTCAGAACAACTGCTATCAAGAATGCCTCAACCTCTAAAGGACCAGCCGGCCGACTCTGCTCATGCACTGCGACCGTTGTCGGGCTGGTGTGAGTCCCATGCGCCAACGCCCTCGGGAATCCGTATGGGACATCCCTCTCCGCACGATACTGCTGTGCCACCGCCAGGACGCTGCCGATCAGAGTCGCGAGTGGCACCGCCAAGGTACACGGGACATGTACTCCTCCTGGTGCAACCTGCTACTGTAGAATGTCTGGCTGTTGCCCCAGCGTAGATGTCGACCTTGATGACATGCACGTCCCAAGTACTCCAACACCCGCCAGACTTGTGTGAATCCTGCGCACACTCTCCCCTAAAAGTCCAGTAGATGCATCTCGGTCTGTACGAGACCCCTGTGCCACCGCCGGGCCCCCACCGGTCGTAGCCGCGAGTGACACCGTCAAGGGACGCCGTGCCTGTGCTCCTCCTGATGTCACCTGCTATTGTGGACGATCTTGATCCAGGCCGGATGATGACAGGCAAGTCTCTACCATGTACGCCATGTCGGGATCAGACTCCACGCCATGTGCTGTCCCTATATGATCTGAGTCTGCCTGAGCTGATGCTCGGGCACCATGGCCCGGCGCGAGTGCGGATCTTGTCGCTTCATTTAGAACAGGAAACAAATGGTGACCACAAGCCCCCTCAACAGGTACAACAACAAAAGTCGAGGAGGTGGAGGATGTATCCAAACCGGCTCGAGCACGGCGTGCTGAGCGCTGACGATGCTGCGGGGAGACACGATTGGAACGATTGCATGAAGACATGTCATTGCGAGGTGGCATCGTGGTCCAAGTAGAGTGGAGGATCGAAAGGATGGTGGCAGCCTGGGACTGGGTGGCAGGTGGAGCTGAAGGTACACCATCGAATGAGGAAGGAGGAGAGGATGGAGGAGATGTGGTCGTAGAGGCCGTCAATACACGAGTAGCAGAAGCACGTTTAGTGACGATGTGGTCACAAAGTCGCTGCACCATCTGCCGCAGGCCATGGATCTCGGCGAATATGCTCGCTAGAGGTCCAGCTCGCGGATCTTCCAATGCTGGTAGATCCGCATGCTGTTGAGGACGCATGCTCAGATGAGGCTGAAGCCAAGGTGAATGCTTGCTGGGAGGGCGCGTCCAATAGCAATGCCAACCATGACGTCCATCACCACAATAGTAACAGGTGAATGCGCAGGGCGCCTGCTCAGATGTCTGCACACTCATCTCGTGCGCTAGACGATGGATAGGTACCGAGAGCACATACTCCCGATGGTAAATACCAAGTCATGGGAGAGAATGAGGCTAGTAGGTACTGTCATTCCGCGTTAGCAAACATGACCAGATGGGACGAGCTGCACTACCACAACACGCCCGGAGACTAAAGTCTCACTAACTGCGGTTACTAATGCTACTGCCACTAATAGAGCAAAGACTGCTCTAGGAAGAGAAGGGGTGGCAGCTGCAGATGTGGCTGCTGCTCCAAGCGGTAGATGACCCAACCATTGGAGATGGAAAGACTCGAATCCGCCGTTGATCCTACGGAGTGAAGTCTGCACACCTATCCATAGGCCCAAGGGAGACGTCTGTCCACGATTTGTCTCGAAACGGAAATCGCTGCCAACGACAATCTGCCGTCAACCGGGAAGAACGAAGTGAAAACGTAGCTGCAACTGCCCCTCACTATGTAGTCGTTGTAGCTCCGCCGGCCACTACTATTGCTGCCACGAAAGCTACTACTGTTGTGGCGGTAGTAGTTGTACGATTTTTCTTTGTTATTCATTTCGTTTTCCCCTCTGCTCGCCTTTAGCCCTCGCTCTTTTTTTTTCTTTTCCACTCTCTTTCAGGCGTACCCCTTTTTGTTTTTATATTACTCATCCCCGCCCTTTTCTCGATTGCGCCTAAGGTGGGCAAACGGAGACAGTAAGGAAGGGGGGAAAGGGGAGTGTCCAGCTTCTCCGGCCCTCCCTCCCGTACACGCTTGCTTGCTGAGCGAGCGAGCGAACGAGTGTGGGGGGAGGCGCAGCCAGGGAGCCAGGAGGGAACAGAGGAGGGGGAGGGAGGTCCGCCCCTCTCCACCGTCGGCCCCTCTGTTGGTCGGCCGACGGAGCCGACACGGCCGACGGGCCCCTCGGAGGGGCTCGACGGAGCCCTCCAAGGGCCCCCTCGAGAAGAGGGGAGGGGGGCGAACGGGGCCGACGGGCCCCCTCGGAGGGCCTCCCCCCCTCAGAGGACAGCTGCGAGGCCCTCCTCGCAATGGTAGCAGCAGCTGCAGTGGCAGGTGCAGCTGCTGCGGTTGCTACTGCTGCTGTTGCTTTTACTACTGCTGTTGTTTCTGTTACTGTTGCTGCTAATACTCTGCGTAGTAGCTACTGCTGCTGTCGCCGCTGTTGTTGCTGCTGCTTGCTGCTGCCGCCGTTGCTGCTTGCTGCTGTTGCCGCTGCTGCTGTTGCCATCGTTGCTGCACGCTATTGCTACTGCTGCCGCTGCTGTAGTGGCTGCTACTATTGCTGCTATATGCTGCTATTGCTGACGCCGCTGCTGCAGCGGCTGATGCACTATTGCAGCTGTTGTTGCTTTGAGCGGCTACGCTACCACACTTCCTCCTATTGTGTGGCACCGTAGCTACTGCTGATGCTTCGCCTGCTACTGCTATTGTTATTGCCGCCTTAGTCGCTAGTGCTACTGTTCGCGACTCACCGCCCGTGTGGCATTCAGGTGCAGTCATTTCGCGCTCCCTGACGCTGCTGCCAGCGTGGAGCCACGTGGTGCGTTCTCTTTGCGTTCCCCCCACTGCTGCTGCTTTTTCTGCTGACACGCCCCCCTGTGCTCTGATACCAAATTGGAAATAGTTTAGGGCATGCAGGCCCATGCAAAAACAAACATGAGCTCTGTGTGTGAGTGCAATGCAAGACGGCAAGAATTTGGCTAAGTTTGGAATGCTGAATATAAAAGAACAAGGAGAGAGTGCAAATGAGCCCCTAGCGGGCTTAAGTAGGGGCGCCGGCAGCTAGCCTCATCGGGCCCCGTCACCTCCGCTAAGCCCAAACGAGTCAGCAAGGAGAACACACTGCGTACACCATGATAACTATAACGTGGTCTCCTCGAGGCACCGGAACAACTCTCCGAGTGCCTGGGTCTCGACCATCAAGAAAATGGGAGCAGTGCCAGAAAATATGAGAATCATCGTCCGGACATCACACATGGCTTTCTGAACATTGGAAGCGCTAGTACAGCCACCGGGTCTCCTCGTCGCACCTGTACAGTCCACCAGGTGCGCGGGTCTGAACCCACCGTGAAAACTCTCCTAACTCCGGAGAAGCCAACAGGACTACCGGAATGCATCGACCGCGTCTCACCGGCACTGTTGTAGGTGTTGGAGAAGTCTCGGGACACTGCGGAGGCTCGTCGTGTCGTCACGCCCTCCTCTATCATATACTGCCAACGTGGGTATATGGATAATGCATGGGCGTCAGTCGCGACGGGTGGAAGCCACACAAACCAACAAAAGTCTCGGGACACTACGGAGGCTCGTCGTGTCGTCATGCCCTCCTCTATCATATACCGCCAACGTGGGTATATGGATAATGCATGGGCGTCAGTCGTGACGGGTGGAAGCCACACAAACCAATATCTTGGGCATGCGTATACCCTCTTTGCATCATCCATACACTTCGGATCCCTGGTAAACTTGGCTGTGTATAGAGCCTCTCAGCCCTTAGTGTAGAGAGAAGTGGGTATCTCTAGTAGTTATTTGTCAAATCATTCTATATTCATCCAAGAAGTCCCATTTCCTATTTTTGATGCCCCTGACTGCCAAAACATGCATGTAAGTCTTTTACTATATCCACATCCATGATCTCGATATGTAGAGCTACAACTACAATACAACTGTGGAACACTCATTGTTTGAATGAAACACCATGCACTTAAAGACTGTATTCACGTGTTTCCCTTGGTGCAACAGGACAATGAAGGTGTTCAATATGACCTACATCAATGCAACTTGACATGTTTTGCCATTGAATTTCTTATGTGTGCACCAATAACAACATTAGATTACAGTAAGCCATGTATTTAGGATACATACTTTTTTACTCCACTGTCAACTGAGACATTGTGTGGGATTGATAACAAAGTCATGAAGTATATATGACTAATGTTCTATTGCTGAATTGAAACACCCATTACATAGATGTCTACAAGTTGGAAACAGAGTCAAATTGTTTTGGAAAAGATCATTGGATGCATCAATTCCAGTAAAACAGATGTGCTAGGTCACACGAACTAATCCACAAGTGAATGTACAAGGATAAGCCGTGCACAAAATGTATGACCTCACAAGCAAGACAATCTGCCCCATCACTGAACTCCCACCATGCATCAAGGAACTCTACTCCAAAGGGAGACGTACACATGCCAGTGCATGGATTGGCCACATCTGGCCTCTTCTCCATCTTTCTCCCCTAAGCTCCATCTTACAATTGATCACATTTTCTTCTGGATGCGCACCACATGTGTCATGGGCCACATGTGATCTGACTCTCTGTCTGTGCACTCTAATTCTTGGTTTTCTTTTGACCACGGTCTTCTCTTGCACAAGGATTGGCCTCACATGCACAAGAATCGCGAGCAAAACAAGCACTGGTTAGAAACTACAAGTACACTCAGACTTAGCAATGGACATGTCAACAGCACAGTACATAGGTATTATATGAAATTGCACCGAACATCCTCTGTGCATAAGCTTGTGTTGCAAAGGCTCCGCGTCATCCAATGAGTCCAAGGAGGAGGAGGTGTATGTAGTCTCCCGCTCCTCAGACTCGATGTGACCAAGTTAGAGGTCCCGCCCTCCTCTGACCAGTCAGAGGACGATGAGCCATGGTCTTAAGTGTTATGTGCTTCTCTCCGGGAGTCCCATGGTCTTTAACCTGGGAGGAGAAGGCTGGTTCTGCTGCATTACCTACTGTCACATGTCCTGCTGTTACATCACCTGCTTCAGCAGTTCCTGCTATTGCATCATGTCCTATAACAATTCCTACTGTTGCATCACCTCCTGCAGCTGTTCCTCTTGCTGTATCACATGCTACAACAGTTTTCGCTATTGCTGCTGTTGCCACTTCGTCCCCGTCCCTGAGGATCTCGACGTTATGCACAAAACCTGAGTCAGGTACTGCGCCACGTCCTGCTCTTGGAAATCTGCAGCCACGACCACCATCACTGCGAACCCCGCATCTTGCAGCAAGGTGTCTGGCACAAGCTGTTGTGACGTTGGATGGTGACAGGGCTGGAGGGTTTCTGCACTGCTATGGCGGATGTCCATGCAGCCCACAGGGCTGCAGATGCCCTCTCTCTTGCGACGGTCCTTGCACTTCGATGTCGGCCGCCCAGCACCCAGCTTCTTACCTGGCGGGCCCCACCCTTTCTCAGCATACTAACGCTCACGCAGATCAACCCCCGGGCGTGAGGTGGCGGTATGTCCTCTTCCACGCCATCTGCCTGAGATGTATGTCCATGTTCATCTCCGGGTTCACTCCTGCATTGAGCAGTAGGCTGACCGCATGTTGGCATGGAAAGCAGTACTCGGCCCACTGGCCGAAGCTGCACTTCTTCATGTTGCAGTCCACTTCACGGTCGCAGGGGCTCTTTGGACACAAGAAGTTCCCAGAGAGTGGTCTTCCCAGGATGATGTCGTACTCCAACACGTGTTGCATTTACAATTGGCGAGTGAGACGAGCCTCTTCTTGCAGTCATGTGTTAGCTTGCACCGTTCTGCAAAAAACTTCAGCATCCATACATACAAGTGTAAAAACTAATGGATGGGATACAGGTGCCGCAGATCCATGATGCAAGCATTAAAAAAATCGGCCGCATTGCTCTTTGTGTGTCTGCCACGTACCACTGTACTATGCATGTGGCACGTGCAGCCACCGGACCGCATGTGAGGAAGCTCGGACGGACCCATCCACCTACATGGGCATCCGCCAAAGCATGGGTGAGATTCTAGAATCACCCACTCACCCAGAAGCCGCACAATTGGGTATGTGGTCGGTGATAAGCAAAAGAATGCTGGAGAGGTCTGTGTATGTAAGAGCCTTGAAGAAGAGGGTCTCATGTGACTCGACAATGCAAGGCCGGGCACGGTCCTGAAATTGAGCTTCTGACCACTAGGAGGTTCCAAGAAAGGCACACATGTGATCCCATGGTGAGGTCTTGGGCCCTTGCTGGTCCTCAATGCACAAGATGCATAGGAGTGAGTCCCAAATACGTGCGAGATGGAGGTCAGCATGATGGCTGAACCACAGCACATACAGTGTGACATGGTTTGGTAAGGGACCGTGCGATGGGTGGTTCCAGACCCACGTCGTATAAGAAAAGCCATCAAATGAAAGGATACAAGGAGACCACACTCACACCGCATTTCACAACATGCATCGTGCAATATTTTGTTTTAGTGCTCAAGAAAACTGTTCTTCTAGGAATGAGCAAGAGCAGAGTGCTGGTAAAAGACATAGTGTCTGGCAAAGAATGTGTCCACCTACATGATTGGTATGGAAGGTTCGGAATGCGTGACGAGACTGGCGCTCCGCCTGGACGGACCACAAGCCAACCGTTAGGGCGGCATCGCTCTTCTGATGGGGGGTGTAGATCCATCGCATCCGTGTTGAGTCGTCATAGAGGGTGAGAACATATAGATCTCAATCTGAGAGGGAATCAAATGGTAGAGGACCAGCAAGGTTTGAGTGGACCAACTGCAAAAGATGCAATGCCTTGGAAGTGAATCAAAGGGAGTTGCAGGATGTATCTTACCCCAAGCACAAAAGATGTAGTTGGCCTTGGGAAGTATCTTAAACGAAGCCACGTCAAGATTAAGGGCTGGTTGTGTCTGGATGAGCTTGGGCATAATGTCCAAGCTCACATGATAAAGGTAGTGATGCAGCAAATGCTAGTGTTTAGGGTGAGACAACGCCACGGACATCCTAACATATAGCTAGGAACGAAAGGGGCGGAGACCAAGGGAGCAGAATCATTCACAACTGAGGAACAGAGCATGATGGCACTAGTGTCCGAAGTAGTCACCAACGTAGTCTGTGACATAGTTAGTATGTTTCTGAATAGAGAGTTTCATTGTGGTGCATGCACAAATAGAGAGCAGGCTGAGCTCAAGTGTACGGAAAAGGTGCACATTGGAAATGTACAAGGGTCAAGATGCACCATTGAACCAGACAACTGCAACATCCCAATCAGTCAGGGACTGGCCAGGTCCCAAGCAAATGGACCTATAGATGTAACGGACCAAGGACAACAAAGTCACCACGACAACAAGTAATGTGATGGGTGGCACCGGAATCGATGATCGAGGTACCACTTACCTCACAAACTATCTTTGAACGCATCTCTGCTAGACGCTCTGTAGACAGCTCGGAATAAGGATGAAGAACACAACTCGTACTTGTCAACCCATGTGGTTTCAGGTCCACCCTCATCACAAGCGGATTCCGCTCACCCACAACCATCATCACGGGAAACAAATCCAGTGGGATGAGCTCTTTATGGACCACTCCGTTGTGACGACACACTCGCACCTCCCTATGTGCAAGGCGCAAGCAGCTAACAAAGCTTCACGATGTTGTGATCTCAAGGATCCTGGTCACCGCTGTTTCCTGGGCAAGCAAATCTCCTTCTTGTTGTCGTGGTCGAGGCGTGACTGGCATGTGTGGCACTGGAAGAATTCTTATGTGAATGCTCTACCCTGACACACTGTGTGATTGTGCTCCAGTCAAGAGGCCACTAGCATTCCATGTAACAATGAAGGACTCCACAGTTAAAGCAATGGATAGAACGTCCAATGCCACAGCTTCCCGGTTGCAGCTTTTGCTATTGTCCCTTGGTGCATTTCTTTTTCCCTTCTTCCCCTATGTGGCTACTACAATGCTCTGATCCGTGCCACTTATTAGAGAAGGAGAGTTCGTGGAAGTGGTAAGGATATGACTAGAGAACTGGGACAAATATTTAAGAGAATTCACGGCCAATGAAGTAACATACGGGTTCTCGTGATGAGTACATGCTGACTCCTTGACTGATGTCGCCTGAATAAAATGACACTGGCTCCAAAGGAGAAGCTAGAGAGACCTCAACAACTCAAATAGTGAGACACGGTCAAAGCTAAAGAAGGGCCTAGAGTGCTTGGGATGCACCCTAATCATGGTGTCAAGTACCCTAACCTGCGTCTTGCCACCATCCCCAAGGAAGGTTGAGATGCGCATGGCGCACCTCCAGTAGGAAACTAAAGGCTATGAAGCTTCTTGAAGGAGGGAGTGGAACTCGTAGAGGCAGCTCACTTTATTCACGTGGGTTATTGTAGGGAATCGGGCCAAGGACAACTCCCATTCCTAGCGAGGATCTGCTTTGGTCACTGTCCTCGCAAAGCCCATGAAGTTGCGGAAGTCAACAACTGCCTCTTACAGTATTGTGTACGGGAGACCTCACGCAACCATCAACACTTCCAGGACCTGGTTACCATTGCAGATCTGGTACTAGCGATGGTAGTAGGACCACACGCCCTCTACATCTGCTCACGTATAAAGTAGAACCTCATAGAAGTCAAAGAACATGTTGTTATAGCTCTGTGGTGGAGTCTCGAAGTCCTCTGGCCATCTATCTGTGAAGAGAAAGGCCTCTAGCTCCAAAGGAGATGGGTGCCGTACGGGAAGATAGACATCATTTGGGACACCCTGAAAGGACAATCCTGCTGACTATCGCAAGGAGCCCTAGCAACGTGGCGGTACTTGCACCTTCCTTGCGCCCTAGTTGCGTTCTACTTGCACCCTACTTTGGCCCCACTTGCGTCCTACTTGTGCACTAGTTGAGCCCCAGTTTCACCCTCATTGCGCCTTAGTTGTGCCCTGCTTGTGCCCTAGTTACGCCCTACTTCTTCCCTAGTTGAGCCTCAGTTGGACACTAGCTACACCCTAGTTCCACCCTAGTTGCTCCCTTGTTGCGCTCTAGTTGCGCCCTAGTTGCACCCCACTTGCCCACTAGTTATGTCCTACCTGTGTCCTAGTTTCGCCCTACTTGCACACTAGTTGCACCCTAATTGCACCCTTGTTGCACCCTACTTGTGGCATAGTTGCGTCCTACTCGTACCCTATTTTTTCCCTAATTCCATCCTACTTGCACCCTAGTTGTGCCCTACTTGCGCCCTAGTTGTACCCTACTTGCTCCCTACTTCCGCCCTCGTTGCGCCCTAGTTGCACACTTGTTGCATCCTAATTACGTCCTACTTGCGTCCTAGTTTTGCCCTACTTGTGCCTTACTTGTGCCCTAGTTGTGCCCTGGTTACGGCCTAGTTGTCCCTCAGTTGGGCACTAGCTACGCCTTAGTTGTGCCCTCATTGCGCCCTAGTTATGCCCTCATTGCACCCTACTTGTGCCCTACTTGCGCCCTACTTGCGCCCTACTTGCACCCTAGTTGCGCCCAAGTTGCACCCTCGTTGTGCCCTAGTTGCACCCTACATGCACCCTAGTTGCGCCCTACTTGCGCCCTAGTTTCGCTCTAGTTGCGCCTAAGTAGGACACCAGCTATGCCATAGTTGCGCCCTAGTTGCGCCCTGATTATGCCCTAGTTGTGCACTAGTTGCGCCCTACTTACGCCCTACTTGCAACCTACTTGCGCCCTAGTTGCGACCTAGTTGCGCCTCACTTGGGCACAAGCTCCACCCTAGTTTCCCTCTAGTTGCAGCCTAGTTGCACCCTAGTTGCACCCTACTTGCACCGTCCTTGCACCCTAGTTGCGCCCTAGTTGCACCCTACTTGCGCCCTTGTTAGGCCCTAGTTGCACTCTTCTTGTGCACTACTTGCGTCCTCCTTACGCACAAGTTGTTCACTAGTTGCACCTTAGTTAGACACTAGCTATACCTTAGTTGCGCCCTTGTTGCGCTCTAGTTGTACCCTACTTGTGCCCTAGTTGTATCCTACTTCCGCCCTAGTTCTGCCCTACTTGCGCCCTAGTTGAGCCCTAGTTGTGTCCCGGTTAGGCACTAGCTATGCCCTAGTTGTACCCTGGTTGTACCCTAGTTGCACACTAGATGCGCCCTACTTGCGCCCTGCCTACGCATTACTTACGCCCTACGTGCACCCTAGTTGCGCCCTAGTTTCACCCTAGTTGTGCCCTTCTTACGCCCTACTTGCGCCCTACTTGTGTCCTAGTTGAGCCCTAGTGAAGCCCTACTTGCGTACTACTTGCACCTTATTCACAACCTATTTGCGCCCTAGTTGCGCCCTAGTTGGGCAGTACTTACGCCCTACTTGAGCCCTAGTTACGCCTTAGTTGGATACTAGAACGCCCTCATTGGGCCCTAGTTGGCCCTAGTTATGCCCGATTTGCGCCCTACTTGCGTCCTACTCGCCCCTAGTTGCGCCCTGCTTTTGCCCTTGGTGCATCCTATTGTACCCTAGTTGCGCCCTACTTGCGCCTCACTTGGACACTAGCTACGCCCTCCTTACACCCAAGTTGCGCTCTTGTTGTGCCCTAGTTGCGCCCTACTTATGCCCTCGTTGTGCCCTACTTGCACCCTACTTGCGCCTAAGTTGAGCCCGACTTGCGCCCTAGTTGTGCCTCAGTTTGGCACAAGCTACGTCCTAGTTTTGCCCTAGTTACATCTTAGTTGCACCCTAGCTATGCCCTTCTAGCGCCTTACTTGCGCTCTACTTCTGCCCTAAGTGCACCCTAGTCTCGCCTCAGTTGGGCACTAACTACGCCCTAGTTGCGCCCTACTTGCACCTTAGTTGCACCCTAGATGCACCCTAGTTGCACCCTAGATGCGCCCTACTCACGTCCTACTTGCGCCCTAGTTACGCTCCACTTGCGCCCTACTTGCGCCCTAGTTGCACCATACTTGTGCCATAGTTGCTCCCTCGTTGAGTCCTTGTTGTGCCCTATTTGCGCCTACTTGCGTCCCATTTGCGCCCTAGTTGTGCCCTAGTTACACCCTAGTTCCCCCCTACTTCCACCCTAGTACACCCTACTTGCGCACTAGTTGTTCCCTACGTTCACCCTTGTTGCGCCCTTGTTACTCCCTAGTCATGCCCTAGATGCGCCCCATGTAGGCACTAGCTACGCCCAAGTTGCGCCAAAGTTGCACTCTAATTGAGCCCAAGTTCAGCCCTAGTTGTCCCCTAGTTGTGTCCCACTTGCACCTTAGATGGTCCCAAGTTGCGCCTTAATTGTGCCATAATTGCACCCTACTTGTGCCCTAGTTACGCCCTAGTTGCGTCCTAGTTATGCCCTACTTGCACCCTACTTGCACTTGACTTGCACCCTAGTTAAGCCCTACTTGAGCACTACCTGCGCCCTACATGCCCCCTAGTTGTGCCCTAGTGGCACCTGTGTTGGACACTAGCTACGGCCTTGTTCCGCCGTAGTTGCACACACATTGCGTCCTAGTTGTACCTACAAGCGCCCTAGTTGCGTCCTACTTGCTCCCTAGTTGCGATCTAGTTGCGCCCTAGTTGCGCCCTAGTTGCGCCTTAGTTGGGCAATAGGTATGTCCTAGTTGAGCTTAGTTGTACTTTGGTTGCATGCAAGTTGCGTCCTACTTGTGCCCAACTTGCACCCTAGTTGCGCCCTAGTTGCGCCCTAGTTACGCCCTATGTGCGTCCTACTTCCACTCTAGTTGTGTCCTTATTGCGCCCTAGTTGTGTCCTACTTGCACCCTATTTGCACCATACTTGCACCCTAGTGCGCCCTAGATGCGCCCTACTTGTTCCCTTCTTGCGCCCATCTTACGCCCGAAATGCGCTCTACTATCGGCCTACTTGCGCCGTACTTGCACCCTACTAGGATCCTAGTTGCGCCTTAGTTGGGCCCTAGTTGAGCCATACTTGCACCCTACTTGCACCCTAGTTGCGCCCTTCTTGCGCCCTAGTTTCCTCCTTGTTTCGTCCTAGATGGGCACTAGCTACGCCCTAGTTGTACCCTCGTTACACCCTAGTTGTGCCCTAGTTGTGTCCTACTTACGTCCTAGCTACACCTTCCTTGAGCCCTAGTTGTGTCGTACTTGCACACTAGTTGCCACCTATTTGCGCCCTAGTTGTGCTATAGGTGCACCTCTGTTGCGCACTAGCTACACCCTACTTGCACCCTAGTTGCGCCCTTGTTGTGTCGTACTTGCGTCCTACTTGTGCCATATTTGCGCCATAGTTGCCCCCTACTTATCCCCAAATTGCGCCCTAGTTATGCCCTAGTTGCGCCTCAGTTCGGCACAACCTATACCCTACTTGCCTCCATGTTGCACCCTAGTTGTGCCCTAGTTGTGCCCTAGTTGCGCCCTACTTGCCCCCTACTTGTGAGCTAGTTGCGCCCTACATGCGACCTATTTGTTCACTAGTTGTGCCCTAATTGCATCCCAATAAGACACTAGCTACGCCCTAGTTGTGCCCTAGTTACGCCATACTTGCACCCTACTTGCTCCCTTGCGTCGTAGTTGCACCCTACTTACGCCCTAGTTGCGCCCTAGTTGCATCCAAGCAACGACCTACTTGCACCCTACTTCCGCCCTACTTGCACCATAGTTGCACCCTAGTTACACCTTAGTTGCACCCTACTTGTGCACTACTTACACCCTACTTGCACACTACTTGCACACTAGTTACGCTCTTGTTGGGCCTTACTTGTACCCTACTTACACCCTAGTTGCGCCCTAGTTGTGCCCTAGTTGTGACGTAGTTGCGCCCTAGTTGTGCACTAGTTACGCCCTACTTGCACCCAAGTTGCGCCCTAATTGTGCCCTAGTTGCACCCTAGTTGCGTCCTACTTGCGCCCTAGAAGTACCCTTCTTGCACCCTACTTGCACCCTGGTTGCGTCCTAGTTACGCTATAGTTGACCCTCGTTGCGCCCTAGTTGTGGCATATGTACGCCCTTGTTGCGTCCTACTTGCGCCCTCGTTATGCCCTTGTTGCGCCTCAGTTGGACACCTGCCACATCCTTATTGCGCCTTAGTTGTCTCCTCATTGCATGCTAGTTGTGCCCTCATTACGCCCAAAGTGCAACCTAGTTGCAAGCTACTTGTGTAGCAGTTGCGCCCTACTTGCACCCTAGTTGCTACCTAGTTACGCCTTAGTTGGGTACTAGCTACGCCCTAGGTGCGCCCTAGTTGCACCCTAGTTGCACCCTACTTGCACCCTACTTGCACCCTAGTTGCACCCTTGGTTTACCCTAGTTGCGTCCTACTTGCACCCTACTTGTGCCCTACTTGCATCCTAAAGTGCCCTATTTGTGCCCTACTTGCGCCTTGCTTGCGTCCTACTTACGCCCTCATTGCGCCCTAGTTGCACCCTAGTTATGCCATACTTGAGTCCTTCTCGGATCCTTGTTGCTCCCTAGTTGTGCCCTAGTTGCTCCCTATTTGCACCTTAGTTGCACCCCACTTGCGCCCTAGGTACCCCTTGCTTTCGCCTCAGTTGGACACCAGCTACGCCCTAGTTACGCCCCAGTTTAGCCCTAGTTGCGTCCTAATTGTGCCCTAGTTGCGCCCTATGTATGCCCTAGTCGCACCCTATTTGAGCCCTCGTTGTGTCCTAATTGCGCCCTAGTTGTACCCTATTAGCGCCCTAGTTGGGCCCTAGGTACGCCTCATTTGGACACTAGCTACGCCCTACTTGCACCCTCATTGCACCCTTGTTACGTCCTAGTTGTGCCCTCCTTGTGCCCTACTTACGCCCTAGTTGTGTCCTACTTGCCCCCAAGTTGCACCAAAGTTGCGCCCTAGTTGTGCTTCAGTTCAGCACTAGATATGACCTAGGTGCCCCCATGTTGCACCCTATTTGCGGCCCAATTGTGCCCTAGTTGTGCCCTAGTTGCGCCCAGCTTGGGACCTAGTTGCACCCTACTTGCGACCTAATTGCGCACTAGTGACGCCCTAGCTGAATCTCAGTTGGACACTAGCTACGCCCTAGTTGTGCCTTAGTTGCACCTTAACTGTGCCGTAGTTGCACCCTTGTTAAGCCCTAGTTCAGCCCTAGTTGCATCCTATTTGTTCGCTAGTTGCGCCCTAGTTGTACCCTAGTTGCGCCCTACTTGCGCCCTACTTGCACCCTACATGTACTATCGTTGCGCACTTCTTTCACCCTATTTACGCCCTATCTGTACCCTTGTTGTGTCCTAGTTACACCCTTGTTGTGCCCTTCTTGCTTCCTTGTTGCGCCCTAGTTGCGCCCTAGTTGCACCCTAGTTGTGCCCTAGTTACTTCTACTTGCGTACAAGTTGCAGCCTACTTTCACCCTAGTTTTACCCTAGTTATGCCCTAGTTGTTCCCTAGTTGAGCCTCAATTAGGCACAAGCTATGTCCTAGTTACGCCCAAGATGCGACCTGATTACGCCCATGTTCTGCTCTAGTTGCACCCTAGTTGCTTCCTAATTGCATCCTAGGTGTACCCTAGTTGCATCCTACTTGCACCCTACTTGCAACCTACTTGCACCCCAGTTATGCCCTTGTTGTGTCCTAGTAATGCCCTACTTGCGCCCTACTTGCACCCTACTTGCGCCCTAGTTGCGCCCTAGTTGCGTCCTAGTTACGCCCTTCTTGTGCCCTACTACCATCCTACTTGCGCCCTAGTTGTGCCCTACTTGCCCAATACTTGCGCCATACTTGCGCCCTAGTTGCGCCCTAGTTGCGTCCTAGTTACGCCCTTCTTGTGCCCTACTACCATCCTACTTGCGCCCTAGTTGTGCCCTACTTGCCCAATACTTGCGCCATACTTGCGCCCTAGTTGTGCCCTAGTTATACCCAAGTTGCACCTTAGTTGCACCCTGCTTGCCGAGGTATTGTTAACAAACCCAAATTCATACACTCCGTAATCAGTGTATCAACAAGTGAATTCCTGTATTCGCGGATTAATCAATAATCATAAACATGAATGGATGATATCAGATCCCACATATGCATTTCTTGTCAAGCATGAAAAGAGTAAAGGTATTTCTATGAAATAGAGAAGTTTTTGTGAACAATGAATGTTCAGTTTTCTGTTCACTTCCCAATACAAAACTGTGGACATCATTTTGAGGATGAGGTGGTTATACATGTACTCGAACCATAGTAGCGCCCTACTTGCATCCTAGTTTCCCTCTAGTTGCGCCCTCGTTGCACACTAGCACCGTCCTAGTTGTACCCTAGTTACGCCCTCATTCTACCCTAGTTGTGCCCTACTTTTGCACTAGTTGCTCCCTACTTGCGCCCTTGTTGCACCCTTGTTGCGCCTCAGTTGGACACTAGCTACGCCCTAGTTGTGCCCTAGTTGCACCCTAGTTGCACCCTAGTTCCGCCCTACTTGCACCATACTTGCATCCTATTTGCACCCTAGTTGCACCCTAGTTGCACCCTAGTTGCCCCCTACGTGCATCCTACTTGCACCCTAGCTGCACCCTTGTTGCATCCTAGTCGCGTCTTACTTACACCCTCCTTGTACCCTACTTGCATCCTAGTGCACCCTAGTTGCGCCCTACTTGCGCCCTACTTACCCCCTAGTTGCCCCCTAGTTGTGCCCTAGTTCCACCCTAGTTGCACCATACTTGCGCGCTTCTTGGACCCTAGTTGCGCCTTAGTTGCGCCCTAATTGAGCCATAGTTGCGCCATATTTTCACCCTAGATGCGCCCTAATCGTGCCCAAGTTGACCCCTAGTTTTGCCTTTGTTGGACACCAGCTACGCCCTAGTTGCACCCCTGTTACGTCCTAGTTGTGTCCTAGTTGCGCCCTTCTTGCGTTGTACTTGCGCCCTCGTTGCACCCTACTTGCGCCCTTGTTGTTCCCTATTTACGCCTCAGTTGGGCACTAGCTACGCCCTTCTTACACCCTAGTTGTGCCCTTTTTGTGCCCTAGTTGCTCCCTAGTTGTGCCCTTTTTGTGCCCTAGTTGCTCCCTAGTTGTGCCCTACTTGTGCCCAAGTTGCACTCTAGTTGCGCCCTACTTGCGAATCAGTTCGGCACTAGCTATACCCTAGTTGCCCCCATGTTGCGCCCCAGTTATGCCCTTGTTGCGCCCTACTTGCACCATACTTGCGCCCTACATGCGACCTAGTTTCACACTAGTTGCGCCCTAGTTGCGCCTACATTCAGCACTAGCTACGCCCTAGCTGCGCCCTAGTTGCGCCATAGTTGCGCCCTACTTGCACCCTACTTGCTCCCTAATTGCGCCCTAGTTGCACCCTACTTGTGTCCTACTTGTGCCCTAGTTGCGCTCTAGTTGCATTCTACGTGCACCAAGTTTCCGCCCTACTTGCGTCCTTGTTGCACCCTAGTAGGGCCCTAGTTGCGCCCGGCGTGTACCCTACTTGCACCCTACTTGTGTACTACTTGCACCCTAGTTACGCCTTCCTTGCGCCATACTTGCTCCGTACTTGCATACTAGTTGCGCCCTAGTTACCTCCTAGTTGCGGCCTTGTTGTGCCCTAGTTTCACCCTACTTGGACCCTTCTTGCGCCCTAGTTGTACCCTATTTACGCCCTTGTTGCGCCCTATTTGCACCCTAGTTTCACCCTTGCTTCGTCCTCCTTGCTCCCTTGTTGTACCCTACTTTTTCCCTACTTGCGTTCTAGTTTCGCCCTTCTTGGGCCATAGTTTCTCCCTCGTTGCGCCCTAGTTGTGATGTACTTGCACCCTTGTTGCACGCTATTTGCACCCAAGTTGAGTCCTAGTTGCACCTCTGTTGGACACTAGCTACGTCCTTGTTGCACCCTTGTTGTGCCCTCATTGCACCCTGGTTGTGCCATAGCTGTACCCAGGTGCGACCTATTTGCGTCCTACTTGCACAGTAGTTGTGCCCTACTTGCGCACTAGTTGTGCCCCAGTTCCGCGTCTGTTGGGTACTACCTACATCCTAGTTGCACCCTAGTTCCACCCAAGTTTCACTCTAGTTGCACCCTAGTTGCGCCCTACTTGTGCCCTACTTGCACCCTAGTTGCTTCCTTAGTGCGCCCTAGATATGTCCTATTTGCATCCTACTTGCACCCTACTTGTGCCCTAGTGCATCCTAGATGCAACCTACTTGCGTACTACTTGGGCCCTAGTTGCACCCTAGTTGAGCCCTAGCTATGCCCTATTTACACCCTAGTTGCGCCCTACTTGCGCCCTAGTTGCCCCCTACTTTTACCTCAGTTGGACACTAGCTACACCCAAGTTGCGTCCCAGTTGCGCCCTAGTTGTGCCCTAGTTGCACCCTACTTGCGTCCTAGTTGCACCCTACTTGAGCCCTATTTGCGCCCTACTTGTGGCCTAGTTCCGTCCTGTTTCCGCCCTAGTTGGGCCCTACGTGCGCCTCATTTGGGTACTAGCTACGACCTACTTGCACCCTAGTTGTGTCCTTGTTGCATCCTAGTTGTGCCCTACTTGTGCCCAACTAACGCCCTAGTTGCGCCTTACTTGCGCCTAAGTTAGTTCCAAGATGCGCCCTACCTGTGCCTCAATTCGGTACTAGCTATGCCCTAGTTGCCCCCATGTTGCGCCCTACTTCCGCCCTACTTGCGCCCTACTTGCAACCTATTTGCAACCTAGTTGCGCCCTATGTGTGACCTAGTTGTGCACTAGTTACGCCCTATTTAAGTCTCAGTTGGACACTATCTACGCCCTAGTTGCGCCCTAGTTGCGAATTAGTTGTACCGTAGTTGCGCCCTAGTTGTCCCCTAGTTGCGCCCTAGTTGTGCCCTAGTTGTGCCCTAGTTGCGCCCTACTTGCTCCCTAGTTACGCCCTGTTTACACCATATGTGCGCCCTACTTGTACCCTACTTGCGTCCTAGTTGTACTCTAGTTGTGCCCTACTTTAACCCTACTTGCGCCCTACTTGGACCCTAGCTATGCCCTAGTTGCACCCTAATTGCGCCCTACTTGCACCCTAGTAGCACCCTAGTTGCGCCCTAGTTGCGCCCTAGTTACGCCCTACTTGTGCACTAGTTGTGCCCTATTTTCACCCTAGTTGCGCCCTTGTTACACCCTAGTTGTGCCCTAGTTGCGCCTCAGTGAGGCACTAGCTATGCCCTAGTTGCGCCCTAGTTGCGCCCTGATTGCCCCCTAGTTGCATCCTCCTTGCATCCTAGGTGCGCCCTAGTTACACCCTACTTGAGCCATATTTGTACCCTACTTGCACCCTAGTTGTGTCCTAGTTGTATCCTAGTTACACCCTATTTGTACCCTATTTGCACCCTACTTGCACCCCAGTTGCACCCTACTTGTGCAATACTTGCACCCTATTGGTGCCCTAGTTACGCCCTAGTTGCGCCTTAGTTGTACTCTAGTTGAGCCCTAGTTGTGCACTACTTGCGCCCTAGTTGCACCCTACTTGCGCCCTCCTTGTGCCCTAGTTGCACCTCAGTTGGAAACTAGCTATGTCCTAGTTGTGCCATGGTTACACCCTCATTACGCCCTAGTTGTGCCCTAGTTGCGCCTTACATGCTCCCTAGTTCCGTCCCACTTGCGCCCTTGGCGCCCCCTACTTGCGCCGTTGTTGCGCCCTAGTCACGCCTTTGTTGGGCACTAGGTACGCCCTTGTTGTGCCCTAGTCGCACCCTAGTTGCACCCTAGTTGTGTCATACTTGGGCCCTACTTGCATCCTAATTACACCCTAGTTGCGCCCTAGTTGTACCCTACTTGCGCCCTACTTGCACCCTAGTTGTACCCTTGTTCCGTCCTAGTTGCGCCTTACCTGCACCCTACTTGCGCCCTACTTGCATTCTAGTACACCCAAGTTGCAACCTACTTGCGCCCTGCTTTTGCCCTACTTACGCCCTAGTTGCGTCCTAGTTGCGCAGTAGTGGTGCCGTACTTGGACCCTAGTTGCACCCTACTTGTGCCCTACATCCGTCCTGGTTGTGCTCTAGTTGTGTCATCATTGCTCCCTAGTTGCGCCTTACTAGCACCCTTGTTGTGCCCTTCTTGCGCCCTTGTTGCGCCCTAGTTACACCTCAGTTGGACACTAGCTATGTCCTTGTTGCGCCCTAGTTGCGCCCTCATTGAGCCCTAGTTGTGCCCTAGTTGCACTCTATGTGCAACCTAGTTGCGTGCTTCTTGAACAGTAGTTGCGCCCTACTTGCACCCTAGTTGCGCCCTAGTTGTGCCTCAGTTGGGCACTAACTACGGTTAGTTGCGCCCTAGTTGCGCCCTGGTTGCACCCTAGTTGCGCCCTACTTGTGCCATACTTGCACCCTAGTTGCGCCCTATTTGTGCCCTACTTTTGCCCTACTTGCACCCTAGTTTTGCCCTTGTTGTACCCTAGTTGCGCCCAACTTGTGTCCTATTAGCGCCCTACTTGTGCCCTTGTGCGCCCTAGTTGAGCCCTACTTACACCCTACTTGGGTTCCAGTTGTGCCCTAGTTGTGCCCTAGTTGAGCCCTAGTTGCGCCCTACTTACACCTAATTGCGCCTTACATGTGCCCTAGTTGCCCCCTACTTTCATCCTAGTTGGACACTAGCTACGCCCTAGTTGCGTCCCAGTTGCACCCTTGGTGTGCCCTAGTTGCGCCTTACTTGCGCCCTGCTTGCGCCCTAGTTGCGCCTTACTTGAGCCCTAGTTGTCCCCTATTTCCACCCTAGTTGTGCCCTATGTGCACCCTAGTTGCATCCTACGTACGCCTCATTTGGACACTAGCTACGCCTTACTTGCACCCTAGTTGCACCCTTGTTGCGTCCTAGTTGCACCCTACTTGTGCCCTACTTAAGCTGAAATGCCCAATCACCCCAAATTCATACACTTCATAATGTGTGTACAACACTGAAACATATGGTGAGGATACTTCTAGGAAGATAACCTAGCCAGTTGTTAATGTTTCCTGGAAATCACTGGTTACAATTATGTTCACAATTAGCTCTGTGTACATGAGCACAGGAGTTTCTTAGAAATTGATGCAGAAATGGATGCAATTCATTTCATTTTTAATCAAGTTTTTTAAAACAATTGTCCAGAAACACAAAAGCACATTCTTTAACAATTTTGCACCTATTGTGTGCTTTAAGTTAAGTTCATTTTATGATTGTAATTAAGTCACTCACGCTGATTTGTACTACTTTCTACCATCTCCCAATCAAGAACATTTCAGTAGGCATCGAGCGGAATGCTACACAATCGTCACAATTTGTTTTTTTCGATGCTCGACCACCCCACCCCCCCCCCCCCCCCCCCCTTCGGTAGCCCGAATTTGTATCGAGGGTATATTGGGAAGTGTATCAGGAGGGGGGGCGATTGAATACACATGTGAGTTCATTCACTTGTGTACATCTTGGTGGGTACTTGCGATACACTCCCCGATACACTCCCCCAATACACTCATAGTGTTGGGGGGGGGGGTCCTCATTGGGGCACACTAATTTTGTCATCACGGTGTGACTAGGACATTTCGATTGCGATCTGGTTCTAAGTTTGCAACCTGAGCACCGTCGGATTTGAGCAATCAACGACGTTCGCAAACATTGGATGATTCTAGAAAAGAAGAAGTGTATGTCTATTTGATGTCTACCGGTTGTAATGAGCAAGAATCCATCCAGGTAAAATCCCAACTTTGGAGAGGGGGGATCATTGATACCCCCTCCCCCCCCGCAATCAAAATGGATATGGGTAGTGTATTGGGTTGTGTATCGGGAGAGGGTTCGGAACAATACACAAGTGCACAAATTCACTTGTGTACATTTTCGAGCGGATTCCTCCTACACAGCCCAATACACACCCCCAATACACTCGGGGGGGGAGGAGACCTCTAGACGGGGCGTGGTTACTTGGTTTGAAAAATGTGAATAGCATTTAATGGTTACGCTCCAGCCCTTGCAACATTTGGTTATTGTAGCCCGTCAGATGACTCCAATCTACGGCGTAGATTAGGCTTCATGTATTGGATGTTGTATACACGTGTATTTATACAGCTGTCTACTAGATACACCTTCCAATACACTCGCCAGATACACTTTTCTCTTTCGAGAGGGGGAGGGGGGGGACTCGTCGTCCCCCCCTCCCCCCCCACTCAAAGTGTATTGGGGGAGTGCATTGGGTAGTGTATCTGGAGGGGTGCCGAATTAATACACAAGTGTACAAATTCACTTGTGTTCATTTTTTAGCGGATCCCTCATACACACCCCAATACACACCCCCAATACACTCAGGGGGGGGGGGGGGGGGGGGGGGGGGGNCCCCCCCCCCCCCCCCCCCCCTCTTCTCAAAGTGTATTGGGAGAGTGTATTGGGTAGTGTATCTGGAGGGGCGCCAAATGAATACACAAGTGTACAAATACACTTGTGTACATTTAGGAGCGAATAATGATACACTCCCCAATACACTCCCCCAATACACTCGGAGTGTTTGGGGGGAGGGGGGGGAGGAGGGGTTTGATCGGGGTTCTCTTTGTGGACAACGTGCGAGTGAAATCTGTCTTTTCTCCCTTTTCCGGGTTTCATTGCTTTATGACGATCGACGTCCTCGATCGAGAACAGTGCACTTTAAAAGAGATACACAAGTGTATTTGTGACAACGTCCTCTAGATACACTTACCGATACATTATCCACATACACTTTTCAGTTTTTTGGGGGGGGAGGGGGGGGGTGTTCCCCCCCCACCCCCCCCAAACTCGAAAATGTATTACAATGGTCTATTGGGCAGTGTATCTTGCGCATGTAATACACAAGTGTATAAATGCACTAGTGTACATATTTGTGCTGCTTCATGATACACTCCCCGATACACAACCCCAATACACTTGCGGTGAATTTGGGGAGGGGGGGAGGGTCTGGTGAGATCAGAAAATACATTAGTGTACATTTCTCCGGATCTCCACGATACACTACCCGATACATTCACCAGATACACTCGGGGGGAAGGGGGGGGGGAGTCGATTTTGAGAGAATCTCGCAAGTGGGACTAGCGAACAATATCCAAACTCACCGCATGTCCATCTGTGTTTGTAAGAACGGTGTATCCGCTCCGTGTTCTTTTTGGACAATACTATGTCGAACAAAAATGTATTTCACGAATGTGAAAGACAGAACTAGGCAAGTAAAAACCAATGCATTTCATTCTGAACTTTCTGTAGTATTAATGTTTAGGAATTATGGTTACGGATTTTCAACCCCCTCCGAATATAAAATTGATTTCTTTCACAAAGACATTGGTGATTTAACAAGTGTATACACGTGTATAAACTTCCAGGAAATGAAGATATGAGAGGAGTAGTGTACATAAGCTAGGGAGTGTATAAAAGTGGGACGATTAACCATAACTCACTTGTGCCCTACTTAAGCCCTAGTTGCGCCCTACTTGTGCCCAAGGTGCGCGCAAGTTGCGACCGAGTTGTGCCTGAGTTTGGCACTAGCTATGCCCTAGCTGCCCCCATGTTGCGCCCTAGTTGCACCCTAGATGCACCCTAGTTGCGCCCGGTTTGCGCCCTACTTGTGACCTAGTTGCGCCCAACTTGCAACCTAGTTGTGCACTAGTTACGCCCTAGTTGCATCTCAGTTAGGCACTAGCTCCACCCTTGTTGCGCCCTAGTTGCGCCCAAGTTGCTTCCTAGTTGCCCCCTAGTTGCACCCTGGTTGCGCCCTAGTTCAGCCCAAGTTGTGCCCTACTTGCGCCCTAGTTGCGCCCTAGTTGCGCCCTAGTTGCACCCTAGTTGTGCCCTAGTTGCGCCCTAGATGCGCCCTACTTATGCCTTTCTTGTGTCCTACTAGCGCCCTAGTTGTGATCTAGTTGTGTCCTACTTGCACCCTATTTGCACTCTACTTTTTCTCTTGTTGTGCCCTAGTTGTGCTCTACTTGGACGTCACTTGTGCCCTAATTGCACCCTAGTTAAACCCTCTTTGTGCCCTATCTGTGTCCTACTTGCACCGTGGTTGCGCCCTAGTTGCGCCCTAGTTATGCCCAAGTTGTACCCTAGTTGCACCCTAGTTGCACCCTAATTGTGCCGTAGTTGTACCCTTTTTTTGCTCTAGTTACGCCCCAGTTGCAACCTTCTTGTACCCTAGCTGTGCCCTACTTGCGCCATAGTTGTGCCCTAGTTGCACCACTGTTGGGCACTAGCTACACCCTAGTTGCACCCTTGTTGCATCCTAGTTGCACCCTAGTTGCACCCTATTTGTGCCTTCCTTGCGTCCTTCTTGCATTATACTTGCACCCTATTTGCGCCCTACTTGCACCCTACATGCGTCCTAGTTCCACCCTAGTTGCACCTCAGTTTGACACTAGCTACACCCTCATTGCACCCTAGTTGTACACTTGTTGCGCCCTAGTTGCTTCTAGTTACAACCCATTTGTGTCCTACTTATGCCCTAGTTGTTCCCTACTTACGCCCTTGTTAAGCCCTACTTGCACCCTAGTTGTGCCCTAGTTGCACCGCAGTTGTGTCCAAGCTGTGCCCTAGGTTGCACCGTATGTGCGCCCTACGTGTGCCTTAGTTGTACCCTAGTTGCACCCCTGTTGCGCCCTACTTGCGCCCTACTTATGCTCTTCTTGCGCCCTAGTTGTGTCCTAGTTGCACCCTAGATTTTCCCTTCTTGCACCTACTTGAGCCCTAGTTGTACCCTAGTTGCGCCCTAGTTGTACCCTACTTGCACCTTAGTTGTGCCCCTTTCGCATCTTAGTTGGGCACTAGCAACACCTTAGTTGCGACCTAGTTTCTCCATAGATGTGTCCTAGTTGCGCCCTACTCACACCCTACTTGAGCCCTAGTTGCGCCCTACTTGCTCCCTAGTTGCACCCTACTTGTACCCTAATTGCACCCTACTTGCACCCTAATTGCACCCTAGTTGCGCCCTAGTTGGGCCCTAGTTGCACACAAGTTGCGTCCTAGTTACGTCTTTGTTGGGCACTAGCTACGCCCTAGTTGCACCTTACTTAGGTCATACTTGCGTCCTAGTTGTGCCCTAATTGCGCCCTAGCTACGTCCTAGTTGCGCCCTAGTTACGCCTCACTTGGGCACTAGCTACGTCCTAGTTGCATCCTTGCTGTGCCCTATGGACGCCCTACTTGCACCCTAGTTACACTCTAGTTGCGCCCTACTTGCGACCTAGTTTCACCCTACTTGCAACCTACTTGTGCCCTACTTGCGTCCTACTTGCGCCCTACTTGCACACTAGCTGCGTATCACTTGGGCACTAGCTACGCCCTAGTTGCACCCTAGTTGTGCCCTAGTTCCGCCATAGTTACAGCCTAGTTGTGCCCTATTTTCTCCCTGCTTGCGTCCTACTTGTGTCCTAGGTACGCCCTAGTTACCCCCTAGTTGCGCCCTATTTGTGCCCTACTTGTGCCCTTGTTGCACCCTACTTTCACCCTACTTGCGCCCTACTTGTTGCACCCTACTTGCGCCCCACTAGGGCCCTAATTGTGTCCTACTTATGCCCTACTTGCGCCCTGGTTGCGCCCTCTTTGCTCTTTAGCTAGACGCTAGCTACATCCTAGTTGTGCACTAGTCAAGCCCTAGTTGCACCCTAGTTGCATCCTACTTGCGCCCTACTTGCGCCCTACTTGCGCCCTACTTGCACCCAACTTGCACCCTAGTTGGGCCTCAGTTGGGCACTAGCTAGGCCCTAGTTGCGTCCTAGTTGTTCCCTTGTTGTACCTTCTTTGCGCCCTACTTGTGCCCTAGTTGAGCCCTACATGCGCCCTAGTTACACCCTAGATGCGCCTCAGTTGGGCACTTGCTACGCTCTACTTGTGCCCTAGTTGCACCCTAGTTGCACCCAATTCCAACCTACTTGCACCCTAGTTGCGCCCTACTTGCGCCCTAGGTGTGTCCCACTTGCACCCTAGATGTGCCTGAGTTGGGCACTTGCTACACCGTACTTGAGCCCTTGTGGCCCCCTAGTTGCACCCTACGTGTGCCCTAATTCCGTCCTAGTTGCTCCCTGGTTGCACCCTACTTGCGCCCTAGTTGCGCCCTAGTCGCGTCCTGCTTGCGCCCTAGTTGCACCATCTTTGTACCCTACTTGTGCCCTACTTACACACTCGTTGAGCCCTAGTTACGCCCTAGTTTGGCCCTACTTGCGCCTTACTTGCACTGTAGTTGCACCCTAAATGTGCTCTACTTGCGCCCTACTTGTACCCAAGTTGCACCCTAGTTACGCCTTAGCAGCATCCTTGTTTTGCCCTACTTGCACTCTACTTGCATCCAACTTACACCCTAGTTGCACCATAGTTGCGCCCCAGTTACACCCTACTTGCCCCCTACTTGCACCCTAGTTGCGCCCTTATTGCACCCAACTTGCGCCCTATTTGCGTCCTATTTGCGCCCTAGTTGCATCCTAGTTGGACCCTACTTGTGCCCTTGTTGCGCCCTAGTTGCACCCTAGTTGTGCCCTGCTTGCGCCGTACTTGCACCCTTCTTTT
>SZWC01003184.1:149600-174873 GCA_023375785.1 Penium margaritaceum
CCATACTGGACAGACGGTACAGGCATGGGTCCTGTCAAGTCTGCATGGACAAGCTCAAGGGGGGACTTACATGCTGTGTTTGACTTAGGGAAGGTCTGCCTGTGAGCCTTGCCCTCTTGACAGTCCAGGCACACATCTGCCTTGAGTCCGTGTGGGCAATCTACAGGCAGAAGACCATGTGCAGGATTGTGTTTGATCATGTCCGTCACCAGTTCTGTGTTGATGTGAGCAAGTCGTCGGTGAAGGAGGTCTGTGTGCTTTGCATCTGTGGCAGTGAGGATATGTACTTGTGGTCTGTGGGAGTGTGGATGCAAGAGTGGGAAGAGAGTGAGGCAGTAAAGCATGTCAGCATGCAGAGGACCGTCAGCCAACAGTGCACCAGCAGCATCAAACAACATGCATCGTTGCTTCTGCGTGAGAGTGGACATGCTTGCTTGGCGGTCTAGCTGACCCCCTGACAGCAGATTTACTTTCAACTTCGGCACATACAAGACCCCGGTCAGCCACAGTACCCCACCAGGTGCTTGCAAGGCCACTGTTCCCACACCCTCCACAGCCAACACCTCTCCAGATCCCGTCTTCACACCCTCCACATCATGTGCAGCGTACAGTGACACAAACAATTGCCGATGCAGTGACATGCAATGTGAGGCAGCGGTGTCAAACAGCCATTCATGCATAGGCAGTGCGTGTGAGGTGGTGACATGAGTATGCACTAGTCTCTGACCTGGCGACTGTGTCATGGCTGTTGGCTCTGGAGGCTGCAGCTCCATGGGTGCTATCCACCCCGTCGCGGGCTGGCCTGCTGCTGCTCGGTCCTGGGCTTTTGGTCTCTCTCGCCTCTCCCCGGAGTATATCCTCATAGTGTCGCAACTCATCAAACACTTCAGCAAGGTCAGTGTTCTCGATGTCTGTCACGCGGAGGCGTCGCAGGAGACCTCGGCGAAATTCCCTGTACGGCTCGCCGAGATGAAGCAGCACAGGGTCTAGCCACTCCAGTACGGAGCAGGACGCTCCAAGCCCAAGAATGCGTCGGCGCAGATCCATTGCAGCATCCCAATACTCGGCTATCGGCGCTCCTGGCTTTGGGTACAGTCCGCGAAGCCGATCACGCAGCGAGATGACTAGTGCCATCCCTCGTTCCTCATGGCGAGTAGTAAGATGCTGCCAGGCTTCGTGTGGACGTGGGGCACCACTGCGAGGATCGGAGGGGTCCTCCCCTTTGCCACCAAANAAGGCGCTCGGTCCTGGGCTGTTGGTCTCTCTCGCCTCTCCCCGGAGTATATCCTCATAGTGTCGCAATTCCTCAAACACTTCAGCAAGGTCAGTGTTCTCGATGTCTGTCACGCGGAGGCGTCGCAGGAGACCTCGGCGAAATTCCCTGTACGGCTCGCCGAGATGAAGCAGCACAGGGTCTAGCCACTCCAGTACGGAGCAGGACGCTCCAAGCCCAAGAATGCGTCGGCGCAGATCCATTGCAGCATCCCAATACTCGGCTATCGGCGCTCCTGGCTTTGGGTACAGTCCGCGAAGCCGATCACGCAGCGAGATGACTAGTGCCATCCCTCGTTCCTCATGGCGAGTAGTAAGATGCTGCCAGGCTTCGTGTGGACGTGGGGCACCACTGCGAGGATCGGAGGGGTCCTCCCCTTTTCCACCAAACCGAAAATGGCGGATGGCATACGATTGGTCATCGGGCAACGCCCGAACTAGCGCATTGAAGGCGCGCAAGAGAACTCGGTCCTCTGTTGCATCGGTGGACGGGGACAGGTACAAATCCTCTAGTCCGTGTTCCGCCGCCCACGCGAGGAAGACATCCTTCCACGCGAGAAAATCTCTTGTTCCCAAGGCGGGCGGCGTGAGATCCTTGTGGGACAGCACTTTGGTGAGATCGTCCCACGTCACTGTGGTGGCGCCAGCTCCTCCGCTGCCACGTGCGCCGGCCGGCGCCGGCACCGGTGCCAGCGCCGGCACCGGATCCACTTGGGTTTCCATCACTTGCTCCTGCGCCGGACCCCACCGGCGGTGATCCTGCTTGACTCATTGGTCCTGCAGGTCGAAAACGTCCTAAGGAGGCAGTGTGAGCCCTAAAGTCCCCCCTTGCGGCCGAACAAAATTTCGGCAGCAATCCGCCGGGCCCACTTTGGGCCCAGTTTCCTATCGCGAGCTCTGAGCTCGTGGATAACGCCTTGTCTTCCTCTGTGAAGGTCGTTCAGGTCGCCTGGGACTTATAACTTCCGGCTGTGAGGCTAGGGACCCCGCCGTCACCTCTGGAGAGGTCGGACGGCGCTTGGGCTCTCCCTTGCCTTGTCTCTCCCACCTATGTGGGCTCTCCCCTGCCTTCTGCCGCCCCTACTGTCTGCGCGGCCTAGGGGGACCGTTTCGACTCGTCTAGGAGGTGTGCGCGGCCTGCTGTTGCGGCAGCCGCGCGGATCTACTTCCGCGCGTCACTCGGCCGCCGCCCTTTTGACTCGGCGCCACCACTATGCGTCGCTTTCAGGCTCCGAATATAGCTCTGATACCATGAGAAGACTGCTGCGAACCTAGTGCAACTTGTTTCGGGTCAAATGGTCAAGAAATGGGGAAGTTAGAGGCAAGTCTGTAGCAGCCATGGCTGATTCGCGTCTGAAAGCTCTAAGTGTCGAGCAGCAACAGACAACACCTCGAGCGGGTGAGTCTCGCTAGTCGAGACTCACCCGTCGGCCGGTGAGCAGAGCTCACCGGCCACGCATCCTCGAGCGAGGGCAAAAGACCCTCGAGGCCCACAAACTGCGGCCTAGGCCGCACCATGTCAAACACAAAGAAACCTGGACAGTGTCACTAACTAAACTAGGACTGAACTAGGTTCCCTAGCGTGTTTGCAGTATTATCCACAAGGCACACTGACGGACACAAGTAGGTCTCAGAAGGCAAAACAACTAGGGACTACTCCGGAGGAGATGGAGCTGGGGCAAAGCTGCCAGAGGNGGAAAAATACATACAGACGGATTAACAGTTGTATCCTACTTGCCCTTTAGTTGCGCCCTACTTCCGCCCTTGTTGCCCCGTAGTTGTGCCTCAGTTGGCCACTTGCTACGCCTTAGCTGTGCCCTAGTTGCGCCCTGGTTGCATCCTAGTTGCAACCTACTTACGCCCTACTTGCATCCTAGTTGCGCCCTAGTTGCTGCCTACTTGTACCCTATTTGCACCCTACTTGTACCCCAGTTGCACCCTTCTTGCGCCCAAGTTGCATCCTACTTGTACTCTACTTGGGCCCTATTTACATCCTAGTGCATCCTAGTTGCGCCCTTCTTACGCCCATCTTGCGCCATACTTACGCCCTAGTTACAACCTAGTTGCATCCTACTTGGGTCCTAGTTGAGCCCTAGTTGCGCCCTGCTTGCACCCTAGTTGTGCCCTACTTGCGCCCTAGTTGCCCCCTATTTTCGCTTCAGTTGGGCACCAGCTACACCCTAGTTTCGCCCTAGTTGCACCCTAGTTGTGCCCTAGTTGCACCCTTGTTATGCCTTACTTGCGCCCTAGTTGCACCTTACTTAAGCCCTAGTTGTGCCCTACTTGCGCCCTAATTGTGCCCTATTTATGCCGTAGTTGCACCCTAGGTGCGCATCAGTCGGGCACTAGCTACGCCCTACTTGCACCCTAGTTGCGCCATTGTTGCGTCCTAGTTATGCCCTACTTGAGCCCAATTTGCACCCTAGTTGTGCCCTACTTGTGTCCAAGTTGCGCCCTAGTTGCGCCCTAGTTGCGCCCTAGTTGCGCCGTAGTTGCGCCGTAGTTCAAATCTAAGTATGCCCTAGTTTCCCCCATGTTGCACCCTAGTTGCGCCCTAGTTGCACCTTAGTTGCGCCCTACTTGTGCCCTACTTGCAACCTAGTTGCGCCCTACTTGGAACCTAGTTGCACACTACTTTGGCCTCAGTTTGGCACTAGATACGCCCTAGTTGCGCCCTATTTTTGCCCTAGTTGTGCCCTATTTGCACCCTACTTGAGCCCTAGATGTGCTCTACTTGCATCCTAGTTGCGCCCTATTTGCGCCCTAGGATCACCTCATTTGGGAACTAGCTACGTCCTACTTGCACCCTAGTTGCGCCCTTGTTGCATCGTAATTAAACCCTACCTGTGCCCTACTTACGCCCAAGTTGCGCCCTACTCGCGCCAAAGTTGCACCCAAGTTGCGTTCTAGTTACGCCCTAGTTCCGCTCTAGCGATGCCCTAGTTGCCCCCATTTTACGCCTTAGTTGCGTCCTACTTGCGCCCTTGTTGTGATCTAGTTGCTCCCTCCTTGCGACCTTGTTGTGCAATAGTTACGCCCTTGTTGCATCTCAGTTGGACACTAGCTACACCTTAGTTCCGTCCTAGTTGCACCCTAGTTGCGCCCTAGTTGTGCCCTAGTTGCCCCCTAGTTGCGCCTTCGTTACGCCCTAGTTGTGCCCTAGTTGCACCCTACTTGCTCTCTAGTTGCGCCCTAGTTGTACCCTAGTTATGCCCTACTTGCGCTGTATTTGCGCCCTAGTTGTGCTCTACTTCCACCCTACTTGCCCCCTATTTGTGCCCTACTTGCGTCCTAGTTCTGCCCTAGTTGCATCCTAATTGCACCCTACTTGCACCCTACTTGCCTCCTCTTTAGGCCCTAGTTACCCCCTCGTTGAGCCCTACTTGCGCCCTACTTGAAACCTAGTTGTGCCCCAGTTGTACCCTAGTTATGCCCTAGTTTTGCCCTAGTTGCGTCATAGTTGTGCCCTTTTTTTGCTTTAGTTACGCTCTAGTTGCACCCCACTTGAGCCCTAATTGTGTCCTACTTGCGCCCTACTTGAATCCAACTTGTGCCCTAGTTGAGCCTTTGTTATGCGCTTGTTAGCCCTACTTGCCTCCTACATACACCCTAGTTACGCTCTAGTTGCGCCCTTGTTTTGTCCTGCTTGCGCTCTAGTTGCTCCCTACTTGCACCCTACTTGTGCCCTAGTTGCATCCTAGTTATTCCCTTTTTGTGCTTTAGTTGCGCCCTAGTTGGGCCCCACTTTAGCCCTAGTTGCACCCTACTTCCGTCCTACGTGCATCCAACTTGTGCCCTAGTTGCGCCCTAGTTGCGCCCTTGTTAGCCCTACTTGCCTCCTACTTGCACCCTAGTTGCTCTCTAGTTGAGCCCTTGTTGCGCCCTACTTACGCTCTACTTGCTCCCTACTTGTACCCTAGTTGCACCCTACTTGCTCCCTGGTTGCCGCCTAGTAGCGCCCTAGTTGTGCCCTACTTGCGCCCTAGTTGCACCCTACTTGCGCCCTAGTTGCACCCTAGTTGTGCCCTAGTTGCGCCCTAGTTGCGCCCTTGTTAGCCCTACTTGCCTCCTACTTGCACCCTAGTTGCTCTCTAGTTGAGCCCTTGTTGCGCCCTACTTACGCTCTACTTGCTCCCTACTTGTACCCTAGTTGCACCCTACTTGCTCCCTGGTTGCCGCCTAGTAGCGCCCTAGTTGTGCCCTACTTGCGCCCTAGTTGCACCCTACTTGCGCCCTAGTTGCACCCTAGTTGTGCCCTAGTTGCGCCCTAGTTGCGCCCTTGTTAGCCCTACTTGCCTCCTACTTGCACCCTAGTTGCTCTCTAGTTGAGCCCTTGTTGCGCCCTACTTACGCTCTACTTGCTCCCTACTTGTACCCTAGTTGCACCCTACTTGCTCCCTGGTTGCCGCCTAGTAGCGCCCTAGTTGTGCCCTACTTGCGCCCTAGTTGCACCCTACTTGCGCCCTAGTTGCACCCTAGTTGTGCCCTAGTTGCGCCCTAGTTGCGCCCTTGTTAGCCCTACTTGCCTCCTACTTGCACCCTAGTTGCTCTCTAGTTGAGCCCTTGTTGCGCCCTACTTACGCTCTACTTGCTCCCTACTTGTACCCTAGTTGCACCCTACTTGCTCCCTGGTTGCCGCCTAGTAGCGCCCTAGTTGTGCCCTACTTGCGCCCTAGTTGCACCCTACTTGCGCCCTAGTTGCACCCTAGTTGTGCCCTAGTTGCGCCCTAGTTGCGCCCTTGTTAGCCCTACTTGCCTCCTACTTGCACCCTAGTTGCTCTCTAGTTGAGCCCTTGTTGCGCCCTACTTACGCTCTACTTGCTCCCTACTTGTACCCTAGTTGCACCCTACTTGCTCCCTGGTTGCCGCCTAGTAGCGCCCTAGTTGTGCCCTACTTGCGCCATACTTGCACCCTTCTTGCGCCCTAGTTGCACCCTTTTTGCGTCATAGTTGCATCCTACTTGCGCCTCAATTGGGCACTAGCTACGCCCTCGTTGCGCCCTAGTTGCACCTTAGTTGTGCCCTAGTTGCGTCCTAGTTGTGCCCTAGATGTACCCTAGTTGCACTCTAATTGCACCCTAGTTGCACCCTACTTGTGGCCTAGTTGTGCCCTAGTTGCGCCCTAGTTGCGCCCTAGTTGCACCCTAGTTGCGCCTCAGTAGGGCACTAGATAGGCCCTAGTTGCCCCCTCGTTGTGCCCTATTTCATCCTAGTTGCGCACTAGTTTCTCCCTTGTTGTGCCCTAGTTGCACCCAACTTGCGCCCTAGTTGCACCCTAGTTGTGCCCTAGTTGCATCCTTCCTATCCCTTACTTGCGCCTTTCTTGCACCCTCGTTGCACACAATTTATGTCCTAATTGTACCCTACTTGCCCCCTACTTGAGCCCTACTTGCGCCCTAGTAACGCCCTAGTTGCACCCTAGTTGCACCCTACTTGTGCCCCACTTGCACCCTAGTTGCGCCCTAGTTGTGCCCTACTTGGGCCCTAGTTACGCCCTACATACGCCCTAGTTGCACCCTTGTTGCGCCTCAGTTGGACACTAGCTACGTCCTGTTAATGCCCTAGTTGCACCCTAGTTGTACCCCAGTTGTGCTCTACCTGTGTCCTACTTGCGCCCTACTTACGCCCTTACGCCCTAGTCACGTCCTAGTTGCGTCACAGGTAAGCACTAGCTACGCGCTAGTTGTGCCCTAGCTCCATCCTAGTTGCGCTCTAGTTGCACCTTAGATTTGCCCTACTTGCGTCCGACTTGTACCCTAGTTGTGCCCTAGTTACACCCTTGTTACGGCCTACTTGCATCCTACTTGCACCCTAGTTGCGCCCTAATTACACCTTAGGTACGTCCTACTTGTTCCCTCCTTGCATCCCACTTGCGCCCTAGTCGCGCCCTCATTACACCCTCGTTGCGCCCTACTTGCGCCCTAGTTGCCCCCTACTTTTCCCTCAATCGGACACTATCTACGCCCTAGCTTCGCCCCAGTTAAGCCCTAGTTGTGCCCTAGTTGCGCCCTACTTCCACCCGACTTGCGCCCTAGTTGCGCCCTACTTGAGCCCTAGTGGCACCCTACTTACGCCCTAGTTGCACCCTATTTGCGCCCTAGTTGTGGCCTGGGTGTGCCTCACTTAGGCACTAGCTATGCCCTACTTGCACCCTAGTTGCGCCCTTGTTGCGTCCTAGTTGTGCCCTACTTGTGCCCTACTTACAGCCTAGCTGTGCCCTACTTGCGCACAAGCTGCGCCTTAGTTGCGCCCTCATTATGCCTAAGTTCGGCACTAGTTATGCCCTAGTTGCCCCCATGTTGTGCCCTAGTTGCACCCTAGTTGCGCCCTGCTTGTGCCCTGTTTGCGCCCTAGTCGCGACCTAGTTGTGTCCTACTTGCGACCTAGTTGCACACTACTTACGTCCTAGTTGACTCTCAGTTGGGTACTAGCTACGCCCTAGCTGCGCCCTAGTTGCTCCCTAGTTGCACCCTAGTTGCGCCCTAGTTGCCCCCCAAGTTGGGCCTTAGTTATGGTCTAGTTGTGCCCTGGTTTCGCCCTATTTCCTCCCTAGTTACGCCCTAGTTGTGTCATACTTGCGCCATACTTGCTCCCTAGTTGTGCCTTAGTTACGTCCTAGTTGCGCACTTGTTGTGCCCTACCTTCATCCTGGTTACGCCCTAGATACGCTCTAGCTGTGCCCTAGTTGCGCCTCACTTAGGCACTAGCTATGCCCTAGTTGCGCCTTAGTTGCGCCCTGATTGCACCCTAGTTCAACCCTAGTCGCTCCCTAGTTACGTTCTTCTTGCATCCTAGGTGCGCCCTAGTTGCGCCCTACTTAGCCCCTACTTGCACCTTACTTGCGCCCTAGTTGCGCCCTAGTTGCAACCTAGTTACGCCCTACATGCGCCCTACTTGCACCCTACTTGTGCCCTAGTTCCACCCTACTTGCGGAATGCTTTCCCCCTACTTGCACCTTAGTTGCGTCCTAGTTGCGCCCTAGTTGTACCCTAGTTGTGCCCTAGTTATGCCCTACTCGCACCCTAGTTGTGCCCTATTTGCGCCCTAGGTGTGCCCTAGCTGCGTCTCAAGTGGACACTAACTACGTCCTGGTTGCGCCCTAGTTAAGCCCTCATTGCACCCTAGTTGTGCCCTAGGTGTGTCCTACGTGTATCCTAGTTGCATCCTAATTGTGCCCTAGTTGTGCACTACTTGCACCCTTGTTGGGCCACCGATGTGCCTCAGTTAGGCACTGCCTACGTCCTAGTTGTGCCCTAGTTGCGTCCTAGCTGTTCCCTACTTGCGCCCTACTTGCATCCTAGTTGTGCCCTTGTTGCACCCTAGTTGCGCCCGACTTGCGCCCTACTTGCACTCTAGTAGAACCCTTGTTGTGTCTTAGTTTCATCATACTTGCACCCTACTTGCGCCCTTCTTGCATTCTAGTGTGATCTAGTCGCACACTACTTGCACCCTGCTTGTGCCCTACTTACGTCGTAATTGAGTCCTAGTTGCGCCCTAGTTGTGCCGTACTTGCGGCATACTTGGACCTTACTTGCATTGTAGTTGCACCCTAGTTGAGCCCTAGATGCACCCTACTTACACCCTAGTTGTGCCCTACTTGTGCCCTTGTTGCCCCCTAGTTTCACCATAGTTGGGCATTAGTTACGCCCTAGTTGCGCCCATGTTGTGCCCTAGTTGTGCCCTAGTTGTCTCTTCTTGGGCCTTAGTTGCACCCTACTTGAAACTTAGTTGCGTGCTTCTTGTGCCCTAGTTGTGCCCTATTCATGCCCTAGTTGCGTCCTAGGTGCGCCTCTGTTGGACACTAAACAGGCCCTACTTACACCCTAGTTCCACTCTTGTTGCATCCTAGTTGCGCCCTACTTGTGCCATATTTTCTTTAAAAATGCTCTACTTTTGCCCAAGTTGCATCCTAGTTGCACCCTAGCTGCATCTCTGTTCGACACTAGCTATGCCCTAGTTGCCCCCATGTTGCGCCCTAGTTACCCCCTTGTTGCGGCCTAGTTATGCCCTACTTGCAACCTAGTTGTGCCCTACTTTCAACCTAGTTGCGCACTAGTTGCGCCCGAGTTACGTCTCAGTAGGGCACTAGCTATGCCCTAGTTGTACCCTAGATACGCCCCTATGCGACATAGTCGTGTCCCAGAAACCCCCTTGTTGCGCCCTAGTTGTGCTTTAGTTGTGCCCTAGTTGTACCCTAGTTGCTCCCTATTTGTGCCCTAGTTCGGCCCTAGTTGCGCCCTACTTGCGCCCTAGTTGCGCCCTAGTTGCGCTCTAGTTGAGCACTACTTGCACCCTGTTTGCGCCCTACTTGCGCCCTAGTTGCGCCCTAGTTGTGCCCTACTTGCGCCCTACTTGCGCCCTACTTGCGCCCTAGTTGCGCCCTAGTTGTGCCCTACTTGCGCCCTACTTGCACCCTATTTGTGCCCTACTTGCGCCCTAGTTACACCCTATTTGCGCAATATTTTCACCCTAGTTGCACCTTACTTGCGCCCTAGTTGCGCCATACTTGCGTCCTAGTTGTGCCCTAGTGGCACCCTGTTTGCGCCCTAGTAGCCCCCTAGTTGCTCCCTACATGCGCCCTAGTTGTACCGTACATGCACCCCACTTGCACCCTGGTCGCACCCTAATTGTGCAATGGT
Source organism: Penium margaritaceum (assembly GCA_023375785.1). NCBI lineage: Eukaryota > Viridiplantae > Streptophyta > Zygnematophyceae > Desmidiales > Peniaceae > Penium > Penium margaritaceum. The sequence continues at coordinate 159,512 of SZWC01003184.1, forward strand.
TGCCCCCTAGTTGTGCCCTATTTCCGCCGTACTTGCGCCCTTGTTGTGCCCTAGTTGTGCCCTAGTTGCGCCCTACTTGCGCCCTACTTGCGCCCTACTTGTGCCCTACTTGCGCCCTACTTGCGCGCTACTTGCGCCCTACTTGCGCCCTACTTGCGCCCTAGTTGTGCCCTAGTTGCACCCTACTTGTGCCCTACTTGCACCCTAGTTACACCCTTGTTGCGCCCTAGTTGCATCCTACTTGCATCCTACTTGCGCCCTACTTGCGCCCTTGAAGGCCATAGTTGAGCCCTACTTTCACCCCACTTGGGACCAAGTTCTGCCCTAGTTGCATCCTAGTTGAGCCCTAGTTGTGACCTACTTGCACCCTAGTTACGCCCTACTTGCGCCCTAGTTGTCCCCTACTTTCGCCTCAGGTGGGTAGTAGCTACGCCCTAGTTGCGCCCTAGTTGCGCCCTGCTTTCACCCTAGTTCTGTCCTACTTGCGCCCTACTTGAGCCTTAGGTGAGCCCTACTTGCATCCTAGTTGCGCCCTATTTGCGCCATAGATTTGCCCTAGGTGAGCCTCATTTGGGTTCTAGCTACGCCATACTTGCACCCTAGTTCAGCCCTTGTTGCGTCCTAGTTGCGCCCTATTTGCGCCATAGATTTGCCCTAGGTGAGCCTCATTTGGGTTCTAGCTACGCCATACTTGCACCCTAGTTCAGCCCTTGTTGCGTCCTAGTTGCGCCGTACTTGTGCCTTAGTTACCCCCTAGTTGCGCCCTACTTGCGTCCAAGTTGCGCCCAAGTTGCACCCTAGTTGTGCCTCAGTTTGGCACTATTTATGCCCTATTTGCCCCCATGTTGCGCCGTAGTTGCGGCCTACTTGGGCCCGACTTGCGCCCTGTTTGAAACCCTGTTGCACCCTACTTGCAACCTAGTTACGCACTAGTTACGCCCTTGTTGCGTCTCAGTTAGGCACTAGTAACGCCCTCATTGTGCCCTAGTTGGGCCCTACTTGCATCCTACTTGTGCCCCAGTTGTACTCTACTTGTGCCCTACTTGCACCCTATTTGCGCCCTACTTGTGCCCTAGTTGCGGCCTAGTTGTGTTCTACTCATGCCCTACTTGCACCCTAGTTACGCCCTACTTGCGCCCTACTTGAGCCTTAGGTGAGCCCTACTTGCATCCTACTTGCATCCTACTTGCATCCTACTTGCATCCTACTTGCATCCTACTTGCATCCTACTTGCATCCTACTTGCATCCTACTTGCATCCTACTTGCATCCTACTTGCATCCTACTTGCATCCTACTTGCATCCTAGTTGCGCCCTACTTGTGCCTTAGTTACCCCCTAGTTGCGCCCTTGTTGTGCCCTAGTTGTACCCTACTTGCGCCCTAGTTGCGCCCTTGTTGCAACTTTTTTGGGCACTAGCTACACCCTAGTTGTGCCCTAGTTATGCCATAGTTGCATCCTCGTTGCACCCTTCTTGCACCCTACTTCTACCCTAGTTACACCCTACTTGTGCCCTAGTTGTGTCCTACTTGCACTCTGGTGGCACCCTAGTTGCACCCTAGTTGCACCCTAGTTGCGCCCTAGCTGCGCCCTAGTTGTGCCCTAGTTGCGCCCTAGTTGCGCCCTTGTTGAGGCCTACTTGCCTCCTACTTGTGCCCTCGTTGTGCCCTACTTGTGCCCTACTTGTGCCATAGTTGTGCCTTAGTTGGGCACTAGCTATGCCCTAGTTACATCCTTTTTGCGCCCTATGTGCGCCCTAGTTGCGGCATAAATACGCCCTAGTTGTGCCCTTCTTGAGCCCTAGTTGTGCCCTACTTGCGCCCTAGTTGCGCCCTAGTTACGCCCTAGTTTTGCCCTAGTTGCATACTAGTTACGTTTTAGTTGGGCACTAGCTACGTCCCAATTGCACCCTAGTTGCACTGTAGTTGTGCCCTATTTTTGCCCTACTTACACCCTACTTGCTCCCCAGTTTCTCCCTAATTGTGCCCTTCTTGCATCCTAGTTATGCCCTAGTTACATCCTAGTTGCGCCCTAGTTGAACCCTACTTGCGCCTCAGTCAGACACTAGCTACATCCTAGTTGCGCACTAGTTGCGCACTAGTTGCGCCCTAGTTGCGCCCTAGTTGCGCCCTAGTTGTGCCCTTCTTGCGCACAAGTTGTCCCCAACTTGCGCCCTAGTTTGGCCCTTGTTGGTCCTTAGTTGGACACTAGCTACGCCCTAGTAACGCCCTAGTTGCGCCCTAGGTGGGCCCTTGTTGCGCCCTAGTTGCGCCTTATTTGCGCCCTACTTACGCCGTAGTTGTGCCCTACTTGGGCCCTAGTTGCGCCTACATGCGCCCTGATTGCGCCCTAGTTGCGCCCTAGTGGCGCCCTCATTTCGGCCTGGTTGCACCTCAGTTTGACACTAGCGACGCCCTAGTTGCGCCTTAGTTGTGCTCTAGTTGCATCCTTGTTGCGCNGCCCCAGTTGTACCCTAGTTGTCCCCTACTTGCACCCTACTTGCGCACTAGATGCGCTCTAGTTGCGCCTCAGTTGGACATAAGCTATGTCCTATTTGCGCCCTACTTCCGTCCTAGTTGCACCCTAGTTGTGCCCTTCTTGTGTCGCATTTGCGCCCTACTTGCGCCCGACTTGTACCCTACTTGTGCCCTACTTCCGCCCTAGTAATGCCCTCGTTGCGCCCTACTTGCACCCTACTTGAATCCTAGTTGTGCCCTAGTTGCGCCCTAGTTGCGCCCTAGGTGCACCCTAGTTGTGCCCTACTTGTACCCTACTTGTGCCCTTGTTGCGCCCTAGTTGCGCCCTAGTTGTACCCTAGTTGCGCCCTACTTGTGCACTTGTTGCGTCCTACTTGCCCCTTAGTTGTGAGCTAGTTGCGCCTCACTTGAGCAATAGCTACACCCTACTTGTGCCCTAGCTACGCCCTAGTTGCGCCTTACATGCGCCCTACTTGCGCCCTACTTGCACCCTACTTGCACCCTAGTTGCGCCTTAGTCGCGTCCTAGTTGCGCCCTAATTGCACCCTACTTGCGCCCTACTTGCACCCTAGTTGTACCCTAGTTGCGCCCTAGTTGCGCCCTATTTGCGCCCTACTTGTGCCCCAGTTGCGTCCTAGTTGCACCTTAGTTTTGCCCTACATGTACCCTACTTGGACCGTAGTTTTGTCCTAGTTGCACCCCAGTTCCGCCCTCATTGCGCCCTACTTAGGCCGAAATTGCACCCTAGTTGTGCCCTAAATGCGCATAAGTTGGTTACTAGCTACACCCTAGTTGCCCCCTTGTAATGCCATAGTTGCCTTCTATTTGTGCCATACTTGCGCCCTACTTGTATCCTAGTTGTGCCCTACTCGCGCCCTACTTGAGCCCTACATGCACCCTAGTTGCGCCCTAGTTGCGCCTCAGTTGGGCACTAGTTACGTCGTAGTTGTGCCCTGGTTGCACCCTTGTTGCACCTCACTTGTGCCCTACTTGCACCCTAGTCTTCCCTTACTTGCGCCCTAGTTGCACCCTAGTGACGCCCTAGTTGCGCCTTAGTTGTGCCCTAGTTGCCCCCTAGTTGCGCCTCAGTTGGGCACTAGTTATGCCTCAGTTGGGCACTCAGTTGTGCCTTAGTTATGCCCTAATTGCGCCCTTGATGCGCCCTATCTACGCCCTAGTTGTGCCCTAGTTACACCCTTTTTTCCCCCTACTTAGGCCCTAATTTCGCCCTATTTACATCCTACTTGCGCCCTAGTTACGCCCTAGTTACATCTCAGTTGGGCTCTAGTTACACCCTAATTGCGCCCTACTTGCACCTCAGTTGTGCCCTAGGTACGCCCTAGTTGTGCCCTAGTTGTACCCTAGTTGCGCCCTGGTTGCGCCCCATTTGCGCCCTTCTTGCGACCCAGTTGCGACCTACTTGCGTCCTTGTTACACCCAACTAGGGTGTAACACCCTAGTTGCGCCCTACTTACGCCCTACTTGCACCCTAGATGCGCCCTTGTTGCGCCCTTAGTTTCATCCTTGTTGCACCCTACTTGCCCCCTACTTGCGTCCTTCTTGCGCCCTACTTGCACCCTAGTTGCCCCATACTAGCGCCTCAGTTTGAGGCTAGATACGTCCTAGGTGCACACTAGTTGCGCCCTAGTTTTTCCCTAGTTGCATCCTACTTGCACTATACTTGCGCCCTAGTTGTGCCCAACTTGCGCCCTAGTTGCACCTCAGTTGGGCACTAGCTACGGCCTAGTTGCACCCTTGTTGTTCCCTAGTTGCGCCCTACTTGCGCCCCATTTACACCCTAGTTGAGCCCTAGTTGCTCCCCCCTTGCATCCTACTTGCGCCCTCGTTACACCGTACTTGCGCCCTAGTTGTTAAGGCTGCACACCGAATCCGGTTCGCGATTCTCAGGCTGGATCCGGATTGGAGAATCCGAATCCGTACTTGGATTCGGATTTGCGGATGCGGATCCAAGATTCGCGAATCCTGTTGGATTTGCTAATTCTGGCGAATCCAAACCAAAACGCCACACCAACTATTGTTGGTGTGATTTTTTTAGCGTGACCGCCACATAGTGTATGCGGAACGAGTAATGGACATGCACTATATAGCATCTCGCACATCTATGGTACGAGTTTGTGGTGGCTCCAGGCTACCGAGAAGCTAGTCGTGGTACATCGCTGGTGTGCCACGTGTCAGCCCTGGTGGAGGAAAAGTCTCAGGCTCGCTCCCCCCCCCCTCCCCAATCTCGGAACAATGTTTCTGTGCCCCTAGGTGGGAGATGACACCAAGGCACAACGTCTGGCATCGGGCCAGACGAGTGAGAATCGTGTTATCGCCCGAGCCTGAAACCCAAGCCTACATGGAGTATTCTCACTCATCTGGCCTAACGCCACCTCCCTATGGCCGAACCTCAGGCTCGGGCGATGGCATGATTCGACCGAATCAGGTCCTTGCACGTTCGCAACCTCCGTGCAAAAGGGCAAGCACCTGAATGTCATGGGTACGACCGTCAACCTTTTGGATTGGACATGCAAAAGTATGGCCGCCGTCAAGGTTTTGCTCATGTGCCAGGTCACAGACCTGGCACATGCGCGATACGTGCTTGGGAGTGACGGGCGTGGAGGGACAGCCTGCGACCCTCCGAGAGATAATTTTTTTGAAACACCAAACGTCGAGTCGATTGTCAGACTTGAACTGACTGGCTGTTGGATTTAGGACCTTTAGGCCCCCCCCCCCCTCCCCAAGGATTCGTGAGTGGATTCCCGAATCCCCAGATGAGACCCAACCCTGGATCCGGATTCGTGAATCCGGGTCCGGATTCGGGATTCGTGAACCAGATTCACGAATCCAAGGATTCGTGTGTAGCCTTACTAGTTGTGCCCTACTTGCGCACTAGATGTACCCTACTTGCGCCCTAGGTGTGGCCTAGGTTTTTGCCTTAGTTGCGCCCTAGTTGCTCGCTACTTGCACCCTACTTGCGCCCTAGTTGTGCCCTAGTCAAGCCCTGCTTGCACCCTACTTGCGTCCTTATTGTGCCCTAGTTGCGCCCTAGTCGGGCCCTACTTGTGCCCTAATTTTTCTCTAGTGGCACCCGAGTTACGCCCTACTTGCACCCTTCTTGCGCCCTGTTTGCACCCTACTTGCACCCTCATTGTGCCCTAGTTGCGCCCTTGTTGTGCCCTACTTGCACCCTACTTGCTTCCATCTTTTGCTCTAGTTGCGCCCTTGTTGCTCCCTACTTGCCTCGTACTTGCACACTAGTTGCACCCTAGTTGTGCCCTTGTTCCACCCTACTTGTACCCTTCTTGCTCCCTACTTTTGCCCTAGTTGCGTCCTCATTACATCCTACTTGCACCCTAGTTGCGCCCTAGTAGAGCCCTAGTTGCGCCCTGCTTTCGCCGTACTTGCACCCTTTTTTTTCCCTAGTTGTGCCCTAGTACGCCCTAGTTGCGCCCTACTAGTGCCTCAGTTGGGCACTAGCTAGGCCCTAGTTGCCCCCTAGTTGTGCCCTAGTTGCATCCTAGTTGCACACGAGTTGCTCCCTTGTTGCGCCATAGTTTCGCCCTATTTGCGCCCTAGTTGTACCCTTCTTGTACCACACTTGCACCCTACTCCCACACTAGTTCTGCCCTAGTTGCGTCCTAGTTTCGCCCTACTTGCACCCTACTTGAGCCCTACTTGAGCCCTACTTGCTCCCTACTTGCGCCTTAACAATGCCCTACCGTACTGCCGCCTACATTCAGATAGTCATTTGCGAAGGATTTTTTTTTTGGTTTATTTCAAACAACCGGAGCAAAACTTTCACACACTGGCTACAAGGCCTCAACGAACTATGAGTCTCATAAATTCAGAAATGTTCAGAAGACTGCATCAGACGCTCATGCTACTGACCAAAATCAAGTGATTACGGTATGTTTTGCTGGCTTCTCCCTCTTTGAGAGCTTCGTGCGAGCATGAATTGGGGCCACTTGCTTTCAGAACTTTTTTTGGAAGGAATTTCTACACACTGGCTACAAAGGGGGAACATTTTTATGCACTTGGGTCGAGCCCAAGGGTAAGTAATTTTGATCTGAATTTAGCCGGTAGTAGGGTAGTTGCGCCCTACTTGCGCCCTACTTGCGCCCTACTTGCACCTAGTTGCGCCCTAGTTGCGCCCTACTTGGATTCACGAATCATTCGACATGTCTGTACGCATGTGCAAGGTGTTGAACTGCACAGTGAGAGCGCTCTGGGCAGCATTCTCAGTCACCCTTTTACGGTGGCAAATAAGGGCATATGCCCCCACTAGATATGCAGGGGTGCCATGACTGAGGTCGGTTTTTTGCTTACGGATGTCATCCAAGAGTCAGGTCCGGCGTTGATGAGTGCCCAAACAGCACATGCGGCCTCGGCAGACTGGGAAACAAGAGGGAGCTTCAGGGGGGAGTAGTACTCCCAGAGCATTTCCCCCTGCGCCCATGCATTGAAGTGTGTTTCCCAAGATGAGAGTGTGAGCTTGGAGGTGATCTCAGGAGGAGAGCTTTCAAAGTCTTTTTGCCGATGGGGAAGAAGTGCATGAGAAAGTGCAGTAGTAGAGAGAGATGGGGTGGAGGAGTCTACCGTGGTACCCACAAATACAGAGGATGTCGTGGATGACACCCCTCCATCAACATGTATCGCAGCAGTCTGAGCTGGGACTGAGCAAAAGCGTTCCACGGCCATGTTGGCCACAGTGGTGGCCAGCTCTATTTGGGCATCCAACCCATTTTGGAGCTCCACCTCTACTCTGGAACGTACTACCTGTGCTTCACTAAGTGTTGCCTGTATTGCCTCACTTGTTTCTTCGTGTGTCGGCATGATGCGGGAAGAATGAGCAGAAACGCGATGGGAGGATTATGGAAGAGAGCTGAGTGGAAGAGTGAAAGTGAGAGTGCTCACCAGACTACCAGCGTGGTAGCAAGGAGAAGAGCGGCGATACCACATTCATAGCGAGGATGCAAGCACGACAACCCAAGCAGAGATGGTGACCACTAGGCAGAGAAGCCCAAAGATGGTGGCTCCTGCCACTTCTGCTGTCGCATATGAAATAAGGATACCAGTGGTGGTATGCTACATGAGAGTACAGACTGCACCTGAACAGGTGAGGACAACTGCAGCGGTAGAGGCAAGGATGGAGCTGACAGTGCCAGACGTCACGTCTACTGCTGTGGCAGCGGCTCTAGCTAGGACAGTGGCGGCCACCGTCACTTGGTTAGCGACGTTAGCGGCTACCCGTCAGTACCTAAGAGGATCAGGGAGGCTACTGTCTCAGAATATGCCTCTGTTCCCCTACCCACATCAATTTGTGTCAGGGCTCTATTTGTCGGGAAAACAACGAAGAAGGTGGTTGCAGCACCAGCGGTCGCGTCGAGGATAGCTATTGGTTTTCGTGCATCTCTCATTGTAATTTTTTGTGTCCTCTCGGCTTGTGTACATCGGCGTGCATATGACTGACGGCGAGACTCAACTATACTGGAGTGTCGTTTGGTGGAGCCAACGCACGTTGAGGCCTACTCACAATTCGCTGGAGCCTCCTCCCTCCGACGACGCGCTCAGCTCCATCCACAGGCCTCCTCGGCGGTCGGGCCGCCGGCGGTCACTGCCACTGCATATGCCGCCTACATGCACCCAGCGCTGTTTCTAGTTGTGCCACTGCGTCTGCAGCATCATGCTGTGCCTAGGGTCCATGTCTCTTGCTGTGTGGCACTGTTTGGCATCACTGACTGTCGTAGCCACTGCCTGGGTTCCGGCAGCCATAACTCTTTGTTTCTATTTTTCTAGCTAATTCTGACCGCATGAGTGTGTTTGCAGCATCGGTATTATGGTATGGTCTAGTTTTCAGGCAAAATGGACGACGCCCGGGTTTTGGGCTGTCGGGCGTCTGGCAGGGCTCACCGAGAAAACCCTGCCTGCCAGAAAAAAATGTCTAGGACTATTTTTTGAGTGGCCGGTTAGCTGAGTAACAAGTTCTACACTAGTGGGGGGAGCTAGAACTTGGATGGGTCTCCCATTGTTGCTCATTCTTTATTCCTAATCACTTGCTTTCAGTTTCCAGCTGCTTTCTGGTGCTAACACCGGCGCGCGCACTTCTGAGTAACAAACCCAGAGCTTCCACACTTAGTCTCTAGAGCAGCAGAATGAGGGGGCAGCAGACTTAAGCAACGAGCGTGGAAGCCCACACGCTGCATCAACAACGCTGATACCCCAACCTGCTGCCTAGCCATTCTGCATTGGTATCAGAGCCAGAGCATAGCAACAGCAGCGAAAGACTGACGTACAGGTGCCAGACAACGTCGGCGGACCTCCATACGCGACAGTGCAGGGGAAATGCTACCAGATTTTTTTCCGGCAGCATTGACCCGCCTGGTGGCGGCATCAAAGTTTTTCCCACGGCCACTGGGCCAAGGGAAATGCTGCTGGATTTTTTCCGGCAGCACTAACCCCCATGCTAGACACGAGGAGGTGAGCGGCAGGCCACGTCAAGCGCTTGCTGGCGACGACGCGTGTGACGACATCATCCAGGTGTGACTGACAGCAGCAGCCAGCAGCAGCAGCAGCAGCTTGTAGCAGCAGCGGGCAGTGGCAGTAGCAGCCAGTAGCAGCAGCAGTAGCAGCACCAGCAGTAGCACACAATAGCAGCCGGTAGCAGCAGCAGCTTGCAGCAGCAACAGCCCGTAGCAAGCAGCAGCCGGCAGCAGCGGCAAATTGCAGCAGCTCACAGCAGCAGCAGCCGGTGGTAGATGCAGCAGCAGCAGCGGCTGCAGCGGGAGCCAGCAACAACAGAACCCGCAACTGCCCACAGCCCACTACTCCCTGTGAGCAGCGAGCTGCTGGCAGCGAGCTCGCTCCTCGTAGCGAGCAGCGAGCTTGCCGCTCGCGGCTCATCACTCGCAGCGAGTAGCAAGCTTGTTGTGACGAGCAAGAAGAAAAGAAAGAAAGAAAAAAACAAGATCCCCACCCCGCCAGCAGCCGCAGCAGCAACACCAGCAGTAGCAGCAGTAGTAGCAGCACCAACAACAGCAGCAACAGCAACAACAACAACAACAACAGCAACAATAGCAGCAGCAGCAGCAGTAGCAGCAACAACAGTAGCAGTAGCAGTAGCAGCAGCAGCAGCAGCTGCGGCAACAATAGCAGCAACAGTAGTAGTGGTAGCAACAGCGATAGCAGGTGCAACTGCGTAGCAGCGGCTACATCAACCGCTGCTGACGTTAGTGGCCGTCCGTTGACATCAATGCTGACGTCACTGGTGATGTCATCAACACACACACACACACACAAATAGGGGAACAAAGCAGTAGCCCTGCACACACCGCAGTAGCATCTGCTGACATTAGCCATCCTCGGCTGACGTCATTGCTGACATCCGCAGCACACAAAGAGAGATAAAAAACAACAAAAGAAAAGAAAGAAAGGGGGAAGAGAGGCATTATAATCCACGATGACTAACAGCCCCTCTGAGGAGGGGTCTTCCTCTGTTGGGGGGACCCCCAGTCCCCCTTTCCTGCAATAGCTACAGCAGCTGTAGCACCAGCATCAACAACAGCAGTAGCAACGACAACAACAGCAGAAGAAGCAGTAGCAGTAGCAGCAGCAGCAGCAGCAGTAGCAGCAATAGCAGCAGCCCTCTAGAGTTGTTGGCGGCAACCCTAACCCCCTGGCTGCTCTTCAGTAACAGCTCGCCGCCTTGACGCAGCAGCTTGCAGCGCTATAGCCATTGGCCTCCCACGCTACCACCAGCATGCTGCCACCATTTATTCCTCTAGGGCACACAAGCCCTGTTGTGTCTGCCGCCATGCATTACCTAGCGCCGTAGCAGACTCAGCGCCAGAGGCAGACGTTGACCTCCGTCCTTGGCCCCACTATAGGTGCCGGCCGCAGGTAGAAGGACTTTGAGACGACGCCTCCACCGCTTCAGGCCGGTGAGCAATTCCGGAGCTGGGAGCTCAGCCTTTGGATCTGGTCGCAAGGTGAGGGCCTGTGGGCATACTACACCCTCCCGTTTGACCCCACCCAGTCCGACCAGTTGTATGACGCTGGTCACGCCGCACGTGCCCTCGTCCCTGTCGCCCCTCCGGCTTCCCGCCTGGCCCTAGAGCCTATCCTTGGCAACTTCACTGCCAACCCAGACCCTGCAGCCGCGTGGCACGTCCTTACTCGTCCCCATCCACTATCTAGCAAGGCTGATACTAGCCGTCTGCTTCGGGAGTTCGACTCCTTGCATATGGGGGAGACCGAGATGGTCCCCGCCTATTGGCAGCGGGTGGAGGAAATCCTTCGTCGTCTCGGCACCTCTGCTCCACCCTTTCTGGCCGCGCTCCTCACCATCAAGTGCGGTGCCACCAGCGCGTACGCGGACGTCTTTGTGCACTACCCCCAGGACGTCCTCTCCACCATGGCGGTCCAGGGCACCCTCATGCCTTGGACGTATGAGCTCTTCCTCCGAATTGAGGAAGCTCGTCTGGTGTCCCAACTCTAGCGCACGGAGGCTCTTGCCTCCCCTGCCGTCACCTCCGTGGCCGTCGCTTTCCCCGCTGCAACTACCTCATCATCTTCAAGGAAGAAGAAGCACCAGAACAAGAAAGGCAAGGGTCCGCCGCAGCAGTAGCAACAGCAGCAGCAGTCGACCGGGTCCAGCGGTGGTGGTCTGGTCTACCACAACTGTGGCCAGCCCGGGCACGGGTGGTACACGTGCCCTCTACTGACGGACGAGGCGCGCGTCATCGCCACCATGCATCGCCAACAGGATCATGGTTTCGCCTCTGCCACTATAGTTGCCGTTGGCCCTGACGCCTCGGCCTCGTCTAGCAACTCCGCCACTCCGACAGCTCCCCTAGTCCCACAGACACCCGCGCCGCAGCAGTACTATCCGCACCCGTCGGTGCCTCCGTTTCCTTCATCGGCACAGTCTTTCCCCTACTCGGGCTCCGGTACCGTCACTCCACACTCGGTCTACACTCCCTGATCATCCTCCAATGAGCGTCAGCTGGAGCAGTTCATCGCGCTCCAGCTCGGCCTGCCTCGCCCTCCCCCACAAAGAAATGCGAGTTGCGTCACTTCCTGCTCTCCTGTCAAGCCTTGCATGGCTGAGACTAAGCTACGGTCATGTCGTGTTTCCTCATTTGTCTCGTCGTCTCCCATGGTCTCCTCTACCCCCTTCCATGACGACGTTGCGTGGCTTGACAATTGGCAGTCCCGTTTCGTGCCCCCTTCCACCGTGTTCGCGTCTCTTGCTTGCTGCCATGTGACCGTTAGCGATATGGCGACCCCGGTCCAGGACCCTGCTGAGACCTGTATCATCGACTCCGATGCCACACATCACATGGCGGCCTCCCGAGAGGCCTTTAGCAAGCTCGGTCCTGTTGGCGATGTCTCTGGTGTCCGGACGGGCTCCACACAGGTGTTGCCTGTCCCCGGTGTTGGTGTCGTTCGTTTCCGTGGTCCTGTCAGTGGTGTCTTTCTAACGATGTCCTCTTCATCCCAGGTCTCGAGCTCAGCCTCCTGTCCGTCACTGCCCTTGACCGCATGAGCATGGACGTTGTGCACTCGCGTGGTGTTGGCATTGTGTCGTTGCGTTTGTCTAGTTTTGTCGTACTGTGCGCCACCGCCCGTGGCAACCTGTGGCATGTCCCTCGTCTGTCCTCCTCTCCTTCAGTTTGCTCCCCGTCGACCGCCACAGGCAATGTGTTTGTCACCAGCACACTCTCTCCTCAGCACACCCGCCTCTTGCAGAGCCGCCTTTGCCACCTCCACTCTGTTGTCGTAGATAGCATGCTCTGCACCCATTAGGCCAAGGACCTTGACCCCGCGACTTTCCCTCTCCCGTGCCCCACAAAGTGCATTGATTGCGCTCAAGGAAAAATGCACCGGTCCACATACCCATTGTCTTCCTCCCGTGCATTCGCCCCTCTCGACCTGGTCCATTCTGACGTCATGGGCCCTCTTCCCACCGAGTCTGTCGGAGAGCATGGTCGTTATGTCCTCACTCTCACTGATGACTATTCTCGCTACCGCTTTGCCTTCTGCCTTCGGCAGAAAAGCGATGTCGCCCGAGCCATCCAAGAATGGCTTGTCCTTGCGCAGCGCGAGTGTGGTCATTGTCTTCGCCGATTTCTCTCCGATCACGGTGGTGAGTACATGGGTGTATCCACCATGAGACGTCTGCGCCCTACACACCCGCCCACAACGATGTTTCCGAACGGTGGAACCGTACAATGGCCCACGCCATCCGCACCATGTGCGTTGAGTGTGGTCTCTCCGATGGCTTCTATTTTGAAGCCATGGCCTACATGACATGGGTCTGGAATCGGATTCTCCACAGTCCCCTTCCCTGCCAGTCCATGCTGTACCAGCATTGGTGTGGTCAACGCGCTGAACTCCGCCCGGCTCGCGCCTGGGACTGCGTGGCCATTGTGTGGTTGCCCGTACCATAGCAGGACGGCAAGCTCCCCCCTGCACCTTCCTCGGTGTCTCGTCAATCCAAGGCCTGGCGCTTCTAGGATCCATCCCGGCACTACATCAGTGAGTCCTGCAATGCCCTCTTCTTCGAGGATTTGTTTCCCGGCAACCTCATTTGCTCTGGCTTGTCTGTGTCTATCCCCTCATGTGGGGGAGTGGTGACTCCGTTCTCTGTCCTGCCGCTTCCGGGTAACACATCCCTCATCCCCTCCAGGTTGGCAGCTCCAGTCGCGTCCAGTGGCCCCTCCGGGCCCATAGCCCCAGTTGCGTCCACTGGCCCCTCCGGGCCGGCAGCCCCAGTATTGTCCACTGGCCCCTCCGGGCCGGCAGCCCCAGTCGCGTCCACTGGCCCCTCCGGGCCGGCAGCCCAAGTCGCGTCCACTCGCCCCTCCGGGCCGGCAACCCCAGTCGCATCCACTGGCCCCTCCGAGCCAGCAGCCCGAGTCGCGTCCACTGGCCCCTCCAGGCCAACAGCCCCAGTAGCGTCCAGTAGCCTCTCCGGGTCGGCAGCCCCGGCTGCATCTGCTGGCCCCTCCGGGCCAGCAGCCCCGTCCATCTCCCTTGGCCCGTCGGACTCAGTGCCATCTCCTGCCCTGCCANCCCTCCGGGCCGGCAGCCCCAGTATTGTCCAGTGGCCCCTCCGGGCCGGCAGCCCCAGTCGCGTCCACTGGCCCCTCCGGGCCGGCAGCCCAAGTCGCGTCCACTCGCCCCTCCGGGCCGGCAACCCCAGTCGCATCCACTGGCCCCTCCGAGCCAGCAGCCCGAGTCGCGTCCACTGGCCCCTCCAGGCCAACAGCCCCAGTAGCGTCCAGTAGCCTCTCCGGGTCGGCAGCCCCGGCTGCATCTGCTGGCCCCTCCGGGCCAGCAGCCCCGTCCATCTCCCTTGGCCCGTCGGACTCAGTGCCATCTCCTGCCCTGCCAAGCTACACACATGGCCCAGGTGGCAGCCTTCGACCCAGGCCGTCGGTGAGCGCGCAGACCGTGGCACCGCGCTTCGTGGCACCTCAGCCCCCTATGGCTCCACGTGTCTCCTCCACTCCCACGGTCATGAGTGGGGATCCTAGCACCGAGGCCCTCGGCCTGACCACCTTGGCCATCATTGTAGACCTTCATCCGGGCTCCACACTAGGCTATGCCATGCTTCATCACAAGCATCGGCACGCTGTCATGGCTACACTCGTCACATCCAACCTGGAGCACGAGATGCACACGCTCTCTTAGTCCACTCCACAGCACGCCCAAAGGACCCAGCCACCGTGCGCGAGGTACGAGCCTCTCCTGAGGCCGCACAGTGGGACGCTGCCTGCGCCGATGAGCTCGCTACCATCCGACAACACCACCTGTATGACCTCGTCAACCTTCCTCCATGTTGGAAGGCCATCAGCGCCAAGTGGGTCTTTCGATGCAAGTGGCAACCCAACGGGTCCTTGGACAAGTACAAGGCCCGCCTCACAGCCAAGTGGTTTGCCCAGATCCCTGGGGTCAATTGCGACTAGATCTTTGCCCCAGTTGGCCGGTTCCCCACTAGCCGGGCCCTCTTCAACCTGGTTGTCCAGTATGGGTGGGAGCTGCATCAGATGGACGTGAGCAATGCTTTTCTCCATGGCTCACTGGAGGGTGAGGAGCTCTACATGGTGCAACCCCCAGGTTTCGACGATGGTATTGGGAGAGTCTGGCGACTGCGGAAGGCCTTCTATGGCCTGAAGTAGTCGCCTTGGTGCTGGAACGAGGAGATTAGCAGCACGCTCCTTTGTAGCGGGCTCCTGCACAGCACCGCTGACTCGGCACTGTTTGTCAGTCTGCAAGGTCAGACTGTCGCTGTTGTTTTGGTTTACGTCGACAATCTCCTCATCGTGTCCCCAGACACGGCTGCCATCCAGCGTGTCAAGGACTTGCTGCCTACTAGATGAAGGATCTCGGATCTGCCCGAGTCTTCCTGGGCAGGGAGCTCCTGTGCAAGACGCCCAAGGCGTCCTACACATCCACCAGGCTGCCTATGTGCAGACTCTGTCCGGGCGCTTTGCGGAGGACCTGCCACTCCTGGCGAGCGCATCTTCACCCATGTCACCTTATGGCCAGGTGAAGCTGAAGAGTCCTGACCCTGCTATTGTGGGGGAGCCAGTTGACGTGACCACGTACCTGCGAGTCATCGTGTCACTGATGTTCCTGGCGACGACGACGCGCCCAGACATAGCGTTCGTCGTCGATCTCCTGGCCCATTTTTCTTAGGAGCTACGTCACCTCCACTTCGAGGCCGCGATCCGAGTATTGTGCTATATCGTCTCGACTCCTCGGCGAGGTTTCATGTTCCGCCGCCAGCCGTTTGTTGTCGCGGCAGGTTACAACGACGGTGACTGGGCCGGCAGTCCGGACGGTAAGAGTCGCACAGGCTGGATCTTTCTGATTTGCGG